>JASDQU010689425.1:14808-38663 GCA_032191745.1 Picea mariana | reverse complement strand
CTTGAAGTGATTTTCGCAAATTCGTGTTTCATGAATATGGAGATGAGGCATCTCGACTTTTCAGGTTGCAATCTCTGAAACCGCGAAATGGAGCTTATCTGGACTAACTCCTTCCCTTCTCGTGACCAAGGGATATGAACACAACCTTATGCATAAGGCGCTTTCGTGATTTTGCATTTCGTGAGTCTGGAGATGAGACATCTCGAATCTCCAAGTCATGATCCTCGATACCCTGAAATGGCGTGGGATCAACGGTCCTGATCAGAGCTTGATTCAATGGCTACGATTGAATCGCAATTTCGCATATCACGAAATCATCATTCTTGTTGCATTGTTTACTTACCACTCCATGTTGCAATCCCTGAAACTCCGACACAGACTGGAATCAATGATCCAGATCAAAGCTTGATCTAATGGCTCAAATTACATCGTGATTTCACATATCGTGAAATCAGGATTCCTATGGTGAATGTTCTTTGACAACTTCAACACGCGATCCTCAAAAATCTGACATGGTGTAAGTCTGTTGACATCACATGTGTTAAATAACTGCCATGTGTCACCCTGATTCATGACTTACATGTGCTTGGCATGTTGAATTGGTATAACACTTGTCATTACCTAGTTGTGCCACGTGTTCCTAGCTGACGTGGTTTGCTGACGTGAGTCGGATCGACGGTCCAGATCTTATCTTGATCAGACGGTTGCGATTAAATCGCAATATCGCATATCACGATTTTGGGATTCCTGTGATTTCTATTCTTTGTCATCTCCAACTCTCGATCCCCAAAACTCCGACAAGGATTCGGATCAAAGATCCACATAACCCCCTGAGATGGACAGTCCTCCTACTTTCGGGATTTTGTGAGCCCTCTACTCCTTGCACTTTTAAAGATCGTGTAGGTTTTCCTCAATCCAATGGTGGTTGGACCCTGCACTTAAATCTGACACTTGAGATCTATCCTCCTCTTTAGCGCACTCTTCTTGTCTTTATTCAGATCTGATGGCCCTCATGCTGTCAGGAATTTTGGATGGGATCCAACGATCATAAATGCTTCTTGGGCCTTCGATCATTTTGTCAATTTTGCATTGCCTTTGATCATTCGATCTTCCTGGACTTATCTTCTATTTTCCTATTCATCATCGGTGTTGTACTCAAGCCATCATTACTGTTGTACTTTCCATCAATGACAGGCTTACGCTTCCTGTAAAACATACCAAACATCCTCTGCACTATCTCTTCTGATCTTATCAAGGTTGCTCTGCAGCTTCTTCCCAAAATACTTCTAGTGCCCATCTGTTACATTCTTCTTGTATTCAAGCCATATTCATCGCTGTACTTACCATCAATGACAAGCATATGCTACTTGTTAAACATTTCCAACAGTTCTATCTTACTGTCTCTTTATACTTATGCTAATTGGATTATGATGGTCATAGATGATATTTTCAGCAGAGTAAACGATGGTAGAGGAAATATAGGTAAAGGAAATAGAGAAAGGAGAACAAATGATTTTTGGCAGAGAGGAAACAAGAGGCTACAATTCTCCATTCACTTTGATGGGGACTCTGAAGAGTTCAACCAACTTTTGTAGACATGTTTCTTGAACCTAGATGGGAAAAGATCCTTTTGACCTCCTCCTTCACCTGAAATACTGCCATTGCATCCTGATCTTAATATTTTCGGCATACCAATGCAACCACATGTATCCCTGCCACCATAATTTCTAGTAAATCATGGTTGGAATGATGTTTTTCATCCTCCCTAAAATAATTTTGAAGGATGGCCCACAATGTTTTTCCATTACCTCCTCCTCCTCTTAATCATCCATATCAACGCATTGCATCAATGACATTGCAGGGTCATTCAACTCAGCCCTTGAAAATACTTATTTCCATTGCTCAAGAATCTGAACCTAGTAAAGGAAAACAATTGGCCATTCCTTATAAGTTTAATCAATTCGAGACATCCTCACACTCAGCCACATCCCATTCCTAGCACCCTAGAAGTGAATACAAACATATCCCTTTTGGATACATGCACCCAGGGAATTCATCAGTTAAAGGTAAAATTCATATCAAGGAGGATTCATGGGTGATCAAAGTGGTAGATTCTAAATATAGTGGATAGAAGCAAACTTCCTCACATAAAATACATTTTTAAAATTTTTTCATCTTTATTTTGATTTGACTATTGGGACATACTTCACTTATTTATGGACATGATATATTTTGAAAAATAATTATTTTTGGATAGAAGAATGACTTATTATTTTTTAGCTCATGCGCACGTCCACACACACACACACACACACATTTGGGAGCCACAAGTGTTATTTCGAATACTTTATTATGGGATGATTGGATACTTATATGCTATGAAATTTGGAATGACATGGGATGCATATTTATCTATGGAGGAACAAGGTGATAAAAATAAGGATACATAGGGGGTCCCCACCTATCAGTTAATATTTATTATACCCTTAGCATTATTTATTAATATTTATTTATGATATGTCCCTATATAGCTAAAACTTACTTAAGAAACTTAACTAAAATTAGCTGGAACTAAATGGAACTACTTTCGGAGAATAAAATGAGGACTTTTGGGACAAGAAAAAGGGGATAACAAAAGAACAAACTCTGATAAGGTTTTCTCTTGATCTAAAGTGATATTATATTACTTCTCCATTCATTTTAAAATTACCTAAAGGATGAAATATTCATGTTGATAGTAGGGTCTTATTGAAGGTGGAAATAACAAGGACCAAGAAGCATAGATTGTTGACATGTTTCAGAAGTCTGATCATTCACTTTTGATACTCTGTTAATTCTTATTTTATTTCTGAATTAGTTTTCAGTGCTAATTAGGAAGTTTTGGTAGAGTCAACATAGTGATATATTGTGGCTTGTTGATCTAGTTTGTCTTAGTCTTGGTTTTACTTAGAAGACACCGGTCATCTCTGTGTGATGTAATATTCCACCTCTAACTTCTAAGTCTTATTCTAGTCCTTACCCATTCTAGGGTATGAAAGAATGCTTTTGGTTGTAATTAAAAACTTAATTAATAAAATTATTGATGGTTTTGGGTCTCATTTTGGACTTCATGTGTAATCTTTATT
This sequence comes from Picea mariana, assembly GCA_032191745.1. Taxonomy (NCBI): domain Eukaryota; kingdom Viridiplantae; phylum Streptophyta; class Pinopsida; order Pinales; family Pinaceae; genus Picea; species Picea mariana. The sequence continues at coordinate 35,538 of JASDQU010689425.1, read as the reverse complement.
TCAAATTTGTTTTTATCAATATTTCATTAAATTTGTTATAAATTTTTAATGCAAACATTTCTTTATTTTTCTTGTCAAAAAACAACATAAAAACAAGATTAGACCCAAGTTCATATTACTTGAGGTTGGAATGATATCTTTTCTAAAGGCTATAAACATAGGGTAATAATTTCACTTATCTTGCTTTATCCCAACATGATTCGAAAATGTTGGTCTAAGGACATTCATTCCTTTTCATCAACATGTTTGTTGATTTTTATCATTTTTTAAGGCATTGGATCATAACAAACTGAGTTTTTCAAGATTGTAGGAAAAAAACCGTTGATGCGTTCGAGCTACTATCCACAAAATGATGGGTATATCGAGCACATCAATAGTCTCTTGGAGGAATAATTGAGGAACTTTGTGTGGGAAAACCAAAATAACTAGATTGAGTTTCTATATGCAACTCATGTCAAATATAACATGTGAAGATATCAGCAATGTGCTACAGTCCATTTGAGTTGGCAAATGAACAACAATTGTTGACTCCAAATATAGTGCTATAGGGATATTATGGAAACAATACATCAACCTTTGGATTCATGAAGGGATGGTAGGAGAAGTTTAGAAATGGCCCATGTTCACTTGATGGAAGTAGTTAACTAGATGAATCATTAGGAAAATCGTGAGAGGAGTGATCTAGAGTTCAATGTGGGTGACTTTGTCTTGCTTAATTTGGGAAAAGAACTATTCAAGACACTTGTTTCCATGGCTAGTGCATTGGTGTATATGTTTGATGGTCCATTCAAAGTCACTTAGAAGATTGAAAATACCACCTATATATTGGATATGTTGATATGCATGCAAACACATCATCAAATTTTCCATATCATTCACTTGAATCCTTTCAGGATTGATGCAAATGATTAAGTGAAATATAGATTGCATGGTTGGGTGGAACAAACTTATTCTATAGCTACTTGGTGGTTAATTTATTGAAATATAAACATTGATGATTTATTTATGAATATGATAAAATAATGTTGTGTATGTTATGAATTGAATTAATTTCAAGTTGGTTTAGATTCTAGTTGCATGTTTAATCCAACATCTATAGTGATAGGGTCAATTTCCATTGACTGATTTAATTATGTTTGTGTAAGTCTACATTTTCATGAATACATGAATTAATTAATTAATAGTGGGATAGTGAGAAATGGTAATCGGGAAAACAATTTGAAGTTAAATATGTGGTTATTGAGTACCCCATAGCCTCAATAGAGGAAAAATGTTGATGGCTATGTTACAAGGATACATTAGTAGAAAAATGATTTTCTCAGCAAGAATCTATCAAGCACATGAATACCTTTTCCTCTATTGTAGAGATAAAATATATTCAACTTATTATTTCACTTGTTGCTCATTTTGGATAAGAGGTAAATCAAATGGATGTAAAAAGTGCATTATTACATGATGATGTCACTAAGGGGATTTATATGGAGAAACCCCTAGGATTTGAGAAGGATGACAATATTGTTTCTTGATTAAAGAAATCCTTATATGGTTTGAACCAAGAGACTAGGGAATGATATGAGAAGATTGATTGGTTCGTTCTTAACTTTGGTTTCTCCAAGCACTATAAATCATATAATATTAATTATGTTTTACATATAAAAGATAATAATTAAATATTTTCAGTTTATGTTGATGATTTAGTCATTAGTAGAGGTATTAATGACATAATTTTGGATTTTAAGAAATGGTTTTGGTGAGATACATTTAAAATGAATGACCTTGGTAAGTTGCACTCTTTTTGGGAAGACATGTTTTTAAAATGAATGATGGTATATTTGTTTATGAACATAAATATGTGTTTAACCTACTACAAAGGTTCAATATGGAAGAATATAAATCCTGTGCTACATAATATTAGTTAGGATAAAATCCAAGGAGTGTGATTCTCCAAAAGTCAATGTTTTTTTTTTTCTATAGAAAATCCTTTCACTAACCTTATTTATTTAACTCGTAATCAAACTGCTATATAATTTTATCTTAATGTGGTCTCCAAATTCATGTAGGATCCAAAAGAGAGCCACTTATAAGCTACAGAGAGGATTGTCATATATATCAATTGTACTTATGATATTTGTATAAAATATTGTAGTAAAAATGTGAACTTGTTGGCTGGTTATATCAACTTGGATTTAGGTGGAGATGGATATGCTAAGAATTTCACTAATAGATATGTGTTTCATCTTGGATCTAGGTACATAGTCTAGTGTTGTAAAAAGTAGAAGTTTTTTTCACTTTTGAGCACAAAAATTGAATATAGAGGTGTAGTTAATGTTAGCATAGATGTAACCCAGATGGGGTGCCACCTAGAGAGAGAAGGAGGATAGTTGGAACTGGACAGTTGAGGGAGTTATTAATCCTGACTGCCAGCTGTTTCACATTATATCCTCCATGGCTCACACCATGAGAGGATTTATGTTAGTGCGCCTAGCTGGGAAATTGGGCGAGCGAACCAGCCAGGCAGGGCATACGAGGAGGATGTAGCGGTCTTTTCAAGATTCAATGGTGATTGCAGAGGTCATTTTAGGATTCTATGAAGTAAATAGGGGAAACGTTTCTCATTACATTGCATTCCCTCCCTAGTGCACTCTCCCTGCTACGCTCCCCAACTCTCATGAAATCTCTCGCACCATTGTTCTCTGCAACCTCTTTGTAGGAACTAGTGGCACCCTCTCTGATTCCCTCCACTCCACTTTCCATATCAGATCCTATGTCTCCTTCCATCACTCCCTACATATTCCCCCAGCCTTCATTCCTTCCTTCCTCCGTCTCCATATCCCCCCTACCATGCCTCGAGAGCGCAAAAAGCCCAAGTGCAGTTCTCGCAACAATAACACCCTTTCTCATTCTAACAAGATTTCCCCCTCTTAAAGAGCACTCATCACCCATTTTTCCAGCCCTCACCACTCCTCCCAGAGGACTTAGTCGAATCCTCTCCATTTCTATGGAGCTAGCATGGTTAAATTGTAGGCGAACTCCTTCACTGCTCATTATCCCCCATCTCCACCACTACTTCACATCCCGAGAAAAGTAAAAGAGGAGGCACCACCCTTGGGGACACGTCTCACTCTGGACACCAACCTCTTTCCCCCTCCCATGGTCAATCCAAGTGACCCCTACTATGGCGATGGAAGCTACAAGGTGGAGGAGGAGATTCCTCCAAGCTGGTAGCTAGAGAACAATGCAGGGACAAACAAGGATATCACCACAAGGGTTAACAATGAGATTGACAAGGAGGAGGAGGATCAACCATAACATTTTTCCAACCATCTTGTAGAGGATCACCATCAACTCCTCTTCGATATCAGGAAAAAACAAGATGACCATGTGCATTCACAAAGCATCCTCAGCCAACAAATGGATATCATGTTCAATGTGCTCATGGATTCTCCTGTGCATGCTAGATTCTTGAATTTTAGTCAGCATTTCACCCTAGCCTACACTATACATGGACAACTGGGGCAAGCTAAGGATCGATGCCCCCAGGTTTCGGTTTTGTTTCTATTTCAGTTGCAAAATCGGTGGTCTAATGTACTGTGACAACAAGATAGATGCATTAGCAATTTTTTCTTATTATTTCTGTTTAGTTTTAGTCATGGTGGATTTGTATATAGCCAGCCTTTGCGGAAGATTTCAAAACATGGTTTGCATATTTTTTATTTCGCAGACACATTGTAATTTTTTTTCTAAGCATTCTAGTTCCAGCAAGTCTAGAGCTCAGAAGAACATGTCAATATATGAACAACTAGTAGCCACCTGTTCTGGTTTCCCTCTTGTGGCATAACAGGTGGCTAAAACATGTCACTGTATATCATATAGAAGTTATTAATACAAGGATTTGAACTTTTATTTACAAAAAATAAAAATAAAAAAAAATGTTAGCATAGATGTAGGGTCAATTCAGAACCTAATGGGTGTTGGAATATTGAGAGGGGAGGTGAATCACTATGAGCACTAATAGAACATTTAACCACAATATATTATATTCAAATTTATAAGTAGTGTTCAACAATTTATCATTAAAATTCAATGTATCATCAGCAACATAAATCAACAGTGCATAATAAACAATCACATAGACACAATACACCAGAATTTATGTGGAAACCCAAATGGGAGAAAACAATAGAATGATTTTATTATATGTCAAATAATACAATCATTTCAAGCTCCATCTCCCCTATTCTATAGTTACAACTAGAAGGAGGCTACAACCCCCTATTTACAAGCTCCTACCTAAATAAAGTTACAACTACCTGAATTCTCTGGCTCCAACGAGAAGGAGGCTACAACCCCATGATTCTCAGGCTCCAACCTAAAGGAAGATCCAACTACCTAAGTTTTCTAGAACCAACCGGAAGGAGGCTACAACCCCCTTTCCTTTCCCCATCATGCCACCCTGAAATATAACTGTAGACCAAATTGTCACTACCACTATCATTGCCACTGTTACTACCATTGTCACTGTCACTGCCACTGTCACATCAATATGTAACATGTCAACCTATCATTGTATCCATCCTGTCACTGTCAATATACCATCAATATGTAATTGATCATCAACATGTTCTATACTAAAATATGTACCATATCATGCATCAATTGTGTACCAACAAATGTAGTATAACATGAAGCAAACATGTACCATAATATATCTCAAATGCATATACCATAACATCAATGATGAGTAGCTAATCATGTATCCAATCATGTACCATATACTAGAGCATCAATCATATATAAAACATGTACCATATACCATACAATCAATAATGTATAGGCATGCACAACATCATCAAAGAAGTGCCTCAAAGTTCCAAAGCATGTCCCTCGTGCATATACCACCATATACTAAATGTATACCTCAAAGATATACCAACATCTCAAATATATGTCATATATCAAAATAGATGCAATATTATACCTCACTCAACCATGTAGCCAAAATGTACCTCAATCAAGTGTCAATGCCAAACATGCCTCAAGCATGTTCCACACCATAACCAAGTATAACCTTCAAAACAAGTGCATAAAAATAACTTTACCTCTATAGTTTATCTCACACACAATAGTGATGACCTGTAATATTTCATCAAACCTCAAAAACCTGACACTAGCATTTCCCCCAATCTTTTGTTTTCCTCGTGGGACTAAGACCTCCTTTCACATGAGGCCTCACGTAACAAGCAGTAGGCAACCCATGGGGGTGCCTCACGGAACACTAGCTGTCTGATCCATGGGGTCATCCAAATTAGGGTTTCCTCATAAAACCCTAGCTCTCCTTTGTGATCCTCAAACTCCTGCACTTCTCACTTGTCATTGCCTCATATTTCATCATCATAAACTTGCCAATTGATCACTTACTCACAAGAAGATATTAAATAGAATGAATGTATGAATTCACTTATGAATCACTTCTTGAGGTGTATATATACTTTTTCTAGATAACCTATTTCCTTAATTTTATGGATTCTTTACTTTCTTGTTACAAACACTTTACCCTTTCATTAATTGACTTGTAACAACTAGGTTTTTTTTAACCATTCTTTTGGGCTTCTAACTTCGCAAAGCCATAACTCCTCAAACATGAGGAACCATGTGGCATACCACCTATCAATGGAAATGACATGAAGAGGAATATCCATACATGTCTGGGCTACCTATAGTTATACTATTCTTTATGACCTTTTTCCTTGATCAAATTCAGGTTCCATAACCATACCTTTGGGGATACCGAACTTCCTCAAGGTTTGAAATTAGTGACAACCAATATTTCAACAATATCCCCCTTTGGAATTGATGGAAACACTTATGGCATGGAAACACCCATGCTCCTACTCATGCTCCCCATGTGACCATCGCTCCCCCTATGACCAACTCTCCCCCTATCTTCATCCATCAATTATTTCTTTCTATTTCCATGCCTTTGTTCTCTCTCTCCCCCTTTGACATCAATGGTAAAGATTAATTCTCCTTGGGGATAATCCCCCTATCTACAAGCATATTCTTTCTCTTCAGGGTGCTTCCTCATGTAAATATTTGATGTATATGAAAATCATTCAAAATATTCTTTACTTAGATTCTCTGCTTCTCTCCTCCTATATTATTGTGTTTGATGTCATTTGGATCAGTGTGGGGAAGAAACTAATTCAAGTTTATGTTGAAGATACTCAAAGGTCTCCCTTGGAAGAGGTTTAGTGAAGATATATGAAATCTACTCTTTTGTCCCAATGTACTCTAGCTTGATGTTCTTCTTTCTAACTGGTTCCCATAGATAGTGAAACTTGATCGGAATGTGCTTCCTCTTGGAACACATTACTGTATTTTTGGATATACTGAGAGCATTGGTGTTATCATAGAGTATCAGAATAGGCTCGTAATGTTCCACCTATATATCTTTCAATTTATGCTTCATCTAGAGAACTTGAGTTCAATATGTTGTTCTTTTTCTTCTATTGTGGAGAAAGATATTGATGATTATTTCTTTTTCATCCATTGTAACACCCCAAGTTTTGAACCCCCATTTTAAATAATGTATTGTTACAATGCTAAGAGACCAGAGTGCCCAAACAATTATTAAAAGGCCAGTGTACCCAAGACATGTAATTGTTTGTATCACTATTAATACTAAATACATGGTTGGTTGCTAGACGGACAAGGGCTAGAGTTATAGGGGGCTATGATTCCAAAAGAGAGGGGGCTTGAGGGGATAAGTGTTTATTCCTATGTTGTTTATTCCTATGTTAATTACCCTTTTTCCTAAGGGAGGGGATCGGTTGCATGAGATTCTTGGGGAAGGCCAATAGGTTCTTGATTCCCCATGAAGTTACTTAAACCCGCCTCTAGTCTGATGGGGGGGTTCGACTAATGGCTTGTTCACTGATTTCCTATATGCTCATTCATTTCCCTCACACACTTTCATGAACCCACTTACCCATTCATTGATCCATCCTCACCTGCGTCTTGGTTAGGTAAAGGGAACTGAACTGCTGAACAATCAACCATAGGATAATTGGTTGTAATGGTCACTGGTGCAATCTAGCCATGACCTGGGGCCTACATGTTTGAGATGCATTGGTCGGTGACCTGTTTTTCTCACAACTGCGAGTCCTGAGAGTTCCAACATTGAGATTTTGGACCAAATGTGGTGGAGGCCATGGAAAAAGGAGAAGGAATGCCTAAGGGACTGTGTGGCAGAGTGTAACATTCCCCCGACCACCCACAGGCTAGGGAAATGCCACTCCAGAGCAATATCTCATGCTCTGATACCAGTTGGTAGCATATCCAACCTTAAACAGATCGGCCATGCTACTCTTGGAAACACTTTCATTCTCTTACTACGGAACATATAGTAACATACCTAGTATTCAATTGAGCTATGCCACATAAATTTTCTCTTCAAACTGCATGAATATTAAGCATATACATACAACACTCTTTTTGGAAGCATTACATATAAACGTAAACAAATAGATACATTTTGTAATATATGATTTCATACTGAAATAACATTAAACACCGATATGCAGTATATACAGGGAAATACCCATAAACATACAGACAATTATATTCACATATATGATAAACTGTAACATAATCATGTAAATAACAATGCAACACATAATTTCATCATACAATTTGTACTTATCTTGGAAATATTGTCACAAACTACGTACAGACCATACACAAACCTCCCAACCTTAGACTACATTGTTCATCACTCTCAACAGTGAGTCACCCCTGAGCTGGGACTAAACTCCACTCGGGTAAAGGGTTCCTAACTAGGCTAAGGCTCATTGACAATAGGAAAGACTCCTTCTCAGGTGCTCACTCAACTAACAGCCTAAAACCTCTCATTCCCCACATGTCTGTCCCACCCAAGGAAGTGTGCCCCTTCTCTGCTCAACAGTCCCTCGATTGCCCCACTTCCCTTCCAGGGATTCAATAACAGGTTGGACTGGAAGTCTCTGAGCACTTTAGCTATAGTTTATCACCTTCATGAATCACGGGCTTAACAATCAGCTTCTTCAATCCCTCTCCAAGCTAACCAAGTACGCCAACCGGAAAAGGTTATGGAAACAGGCTTAGATATGGTGAAATGTTTGTCTCAAGGATAACTGATTGCATGAGTGAAAATGCTCATGGAATCATTGACTAAATAATTGAGTGATGGAAGGAATCACCATGAAATTGATCATGAAAAGTGATGGTGAGAATGATGGTCAAGCTACTGGTAAGAATTCCCCATAGAAAAACAACCAAATGAGTTAATTCCCCATGATATGAATTCATTTCCCCAACTTGACACTTGTCATGTTTGGAAGCTACTTTGGTCCACTTTTCCCTAACTTTAGAACTTAGGATAAAATAATTATCCATACTTTGTGTTTTAGGAAATATTGCTATAATATTCCTTTTTGTCCTAATCTCTCTAACCTATCCCTTTCCCTAACTTTTGGCCCTCCCTTTCCCTAACTGGTGAAGTTCAGTCCCCCATCTCTTTTATCATGGTCGAGCTACGTGCAATGATGTATTTTATATTAATCATGAGACATGTACAAAATAGGCACACTGGCCTTTAACATCTAGGTGCTCCGGCCTAATACCAAAACATAAGCATCCCAACTTATAATAACTGTCTCACCAGCCTATAACACATATCATATACACGAGGCTCATTGTCCTCCATACTGCGCGCACTTTAGTTACTGTGCACGGTATCTGGGAATGTGCACACTACATCATTTTTACTACGCAGTTCATGTGCGCACTATGCCATGAAAGGTGTATTACAAAATTATGTCAAAACAACTCACCAGCTTAAGTATACTTACTTCACATTTACAATTGGGTTTGGTTGAGGGATATTACAATCCCCTCCCCTTATTTATGCATTGTCCTCAGTGCATCATACACCCATATATAAAAAAGAAATTCCAAAGTTACTCAAAAAGATGTGGGTATTCCATCCAGATTGCATTCTCATGCTCCCAAGTAGCGTCCTTGGGACTATACCAGGTCCATTAGAACTTTACAATCCCTATGGCTTGGTTCTAGAGATGCTTGACTTTTCGGTCCAAAATGTGCACTGGATGCACTTGAAAAATGCCTTCTTGCTCCACCTGAATCACATTCCAATCAATAACATGATTAGCATCAGGTATATATTTATTTATCAATGATACATGGAAGACATTATGAACAGACATAGATGTAGGCAATGTAATCATATAAGCAACTAGACCAATCCTCTCTAGGATTTCAAATGGCCCACAAAATATGGCTACCAACTTGGCACACCTTCCCATCTTCAAGGAACTCCTTTTATCTTTTACTTTCAGGGAAACATGATCACCCACTTTGAATTCTCTGTGGTTTTTGTTCTTATCAACATAACTTTTCTGTCTATCTTGGGAAGCTTTTAAATTCTTCTTAATTTTTATCATTTGGTCCTCCACCTCCTTGAGCAACTCTGTCCCAACTACTGTCCTATCAGTTGGATTATCCCAACTCACTAGAGTATTGCACTTTTTGTCGTAAAGTGCTTCAAATGGGCTCATCTTCAACGATGCCTAATACCCATTGTTCTAAGCAAATTCTACCAAGTTTAGGTAGTATTCCCATTTTGATGGTTTGTTCATCACATACATTCTTATTATGTATTCTATCATTATGTTCACCCTCTCTATCTGTCCATCAGAATCAGGATGATAAGATGTACTAAAGTTCAGATTCGTTCTGAATCCTTTGAAAAAATCCTTTCTAGAAATTCGAGTTGAATTTCGGGTCTCTATCAGACACAATTGTTTTAGGAATTCCATGAAATCGTGCCACTTCCTTCATGAAAATATTAGCAACATCTACTTCCTTGTGAGTAGTTTTCAGTGGAATAAAATGGGCATATTTCGTAATCTTGTCCACTACCACCATGATCGAATCATGCATTTTGCCTGCTCTAGGAAATCCCGTGATAAAATCCATTGTCACCACTTCCCACTTCCATTCAGGAATGAGTAAAGGTTGCAGCGACCCTGCTGGGTGCCTATGCTCATCTTTAACTTTCTGGCATTCCATACATCTAGCGATGTATTCAGTGATCTCTTTCTTCATACATGGACAAAAGTAATGGCTTCTGATCGTTGCGATGGTTTTCTAATATCCAAGGTGCCTTGCATAAGGAACATTATGCATTTCATGCAAAATCATATGTTTCAAGTTCTGGACATTTGGAGACAAAATTATGTTCTTGTACAACAACATTCCATCTATTCCCAGCTTATAATTACCCACCTTTTGTGGCATCTTACTCTGTTGTAGCATTGCCACCAATTCTCTCTATTGCATATCTGCATTTCCAACCTCCAAAAATTTTCTTTTAATATCAGTCTGATACATGCTAATGGCTATAACATGTAATTCATGCACCTTCCTACTGAGTGCATCAACCACTTTATTCTCTTTCCCCTTGATATGCTTTATATCAACGTCATATTCACTTAGAAATTATAACCATATCCTTTGCCTAGAATTTAGATTCGGCTGATCAAATAAATATTTCAAAGCATTGTGGTCTGTTCTTAGCTCAAACCTCTTTTCCATGAGGTAGTGTCTCGATTTCCTCAAGGCATGCACTATGGATGCCAACTCCAAATCATGAGTGGCATAGTTTCTTTCATGATCTTTTAGCTTCCTTGATTCATAACATATGACAAACCCATTTTGACCAACGATTCCACCAATTCCTTCATTACATGCATTGGTGCATACGATGAAGTCTTCATTTGGGTCTGTGATCCTTGATATTGGAACACTTGTCAATAATTGTTTCAAGTGTTGGAAAATCTTCTTGCAATATAGTGTCCACTGAAACTTCACTCCCTTCCTTTGCAAGGAAGTGATTGGGTGTGAAATATTTGAGAATCCTTCAATAAATATTCTGTAGTATCCTGTAAGACCCATGAATGATCTCACCTCTATAAAATTATTCAGCACTGATCATTCTCTAATGGCCACTATCTTCTCAGGATCCATTGCTATCCCATCCTATGAAATGATATGCCCCAAATAATGAATTTGTTTTTGATAAAATGAGCACTTGCTCAATTTGGCATACAACTGATGCTCTCTTAATACTTGCAACACCATACTCAAATGATGTTCATGTTCTTCCTCTGACTTAGAACATATAAGAATTTCATCCAAAAAGACAATGACAAACTTGTCCAAATGTTCTCGAAAAACACCATTCATTAAGCACATGAAGACAGTTGGTGCATTTGACAACCCAAATGGCACCACTGTGAACTCATAATGACCGTACCTTGTCCTGAAGGTGGTCTTGCTGATATCTTCTTCTTTAATCCTTACCTGATGATATACTGATATGAGATATATCTTTGAAAATATATTTTCATCCTTCAATTGATCAAAGAGATCATCAATCCTTGGCAGAGGATACTTGTTCTTAACAATCACTTTATTCAACTATCTGAAGTCAATGAATAATCTTAGTGTTCCATATTTCTTTCTCACAAACAATATTGGGGCACCCCAAGGTGACACACTTGGGTGTATACACCCCTTCTTCAGAAGTTCTTCAAGTTGCATTTGCAACTCCTTCAATTCTGGTGTACTCATTTTGTAAGGAGTCTTTGATACTGGTGTTGCTCCAAGCATTAAATTTATAGAGAAATCAATGTCTCTCATTGGGGGTAGTCTGGGTACCTCCTTGAACACATCTTCAAAATCTTCTAGGATTGCATAATCCTCCAAATTTGGAACTTTATCCTTAGGTATCTCCGCCAAATGAGCTGCAATTAATGGACACCCTTTTTTGTAACATTTCTTCAGCTGCAATGCTAAAATTTCTCTAATGGTTATTGCCCTAGGAATTCCTTGTACTTTCCTTAGTTTCCCTTCCTCATATAGGCAAGTAAATGCTTTGTTGTGACAATATAAGCGAGTGTGATGTTATTCAAACCAATCCATCCCAATTAGACAGTCATAGGAACCTAAAGGAAAGATGTTTAAATCTACCTTGGTGTCCAATCCATTCATCTCTATGAGGCATGACTTAACCATCTCATTAACTTTTCTTCTGGATTATGTAGCCAGTTGCACCAACTAGGATTTCCCATGCTTGATTCTTGGCAATTACAAACTTTCCACCATATTAGGGTCTATATAACTATGAATAGCTCCTGAATCAATTAACATAGCAATGGTTTGGTTGTTGATCATACCTTCCACTTCAATCATGTGGGACTAATACTCTACTTTCTTGTTGTCCAGGGCTGCATAAATCCTTGACACATATCTACCCATGTCCTCCATTGTTTTATCTTGTTGTACATTGTGAGCAGCCCTATGTTTTTCACCTCTGTGAGGACAATCTCTGAACCTGTGATCTCCTTTACAACCCCAAAATTGCATAAGTGGTTTCTTTGGCTCTTGACTCCCTCTGTCAATCATTCTGGGTTCTTTAGATGTTTTTTGTCCTTGTGGATTATTTTTGAAGAATGGTGGCTTATCTCCCTTCTTCCTCTAATCCATCTTGAATTTCTCATTGTCTTCTCAAGACTTTTGGAAAGTTGGCCTTGATTTTTGCTGATCATATAGGAATTTATCTCACGTTATGGTCTCTTCTAATGTCTTGGCATCATCATACTATATTTTTTCACTGATGAGCAATGGTAATCCACTCAAATACCTTTGAATGTTGGTTGTCTCATCATTGATGAAAGAGACATACTTCAATAGTTCTATAAACCTTCTCTCATATTCATCTATGAGAATACTTCCAAGATTGAGTTCAAATAACTCTTTCATTTTCTTGTTAGAGTATCTCTTAGTCAAGCATTTCTTCTCAAAATACTTCTTGAATTCCCTCCAAGTAACACTTTTATCTTTAATGTGTTGCACCTGCACAAGTTGGTCCCACCACATGGAGGCCTTTACTTTGAGTTGATAGATAAAAATTCTAACTTCTGCATGAGAAGAATAATTATGCAATTGAAAATACTTTCTCATGCCCAACAACCATGTTTATGCATCTTCATCCTTCTTGTGCTCACCATCAAATGTAGGAGGTTTGATTTTTCTCATTTCTCCTCACAGCTCATCCACCCCAGACCTCTTATACCTTCTGACAGAGGATAGACTTGAGTTGTTGCCTGTTCCCTTATTGGAATGCCTTGGGGAATTATGGTGATGTCTATTAACACTTCTTTCTTTTCTTTCCTCATCCGAAGGCTTGTGACTTCCATATTTGCTTGAGCCACTCTCCTTAACCAATTTATTTTCTATTATGTTCAAGCCCTCCAATAACTTCATGTTGAAGTCATACTATTTATCTTTATCTCTCATAAGCCTTTTATTATTATCCTTATGGCTTTGGACATCCTTCTGTAAGTTCTTAATGGTCTCATCCATATTCATGTTTTCATTTCTTTCTTCTCCATGTCCATTGGAGTTCATTCCTTCAATGTCCAAATGGACATCCACCCCTTTGCTCTCATCTTCCTGACTATAATTCCCCTATGATTTCTTCCATTCTTATGGAATCTGCACTGATCTGATCTGATCTAGTTGTTGTAAATTCTGCAAAACGTGCAGCCATCGAAATTTATCAGGTTAACAATTCAACAATTCATGAAAAAATATGAACCATTTTGGTTCAATATATATATTAGAATTATCTCTCCTGATTTCCTGGTGTTATCACCATGAAAATCCTAGATAAGACCCAATTCTTGAGAACATATATGCGCGGTGCCTTCATAGATACATATTTGCAAGAAGGTGGTTTGTCGAAACCACTTTCTCCAAGAAGTGGTATCACATGATTCAACATGTCAAATCCACCACTCGTGGAATGAACAAAGGCTAGTCAGATCACCCCATTTCCCTCATTCAGTACTTTGCATCCATGTTACGTCAGCTGAACTCTGCCATGTAATGAACTCAAAATTTAATCATTTGAAATGGATTAGTCGAGCATGGCAACCCAACGCTCTTGTATGTAATCCATTTGTGCTTCATAATTGGAATTATATAACTACCAATCCTCAAGTATGAAGGTATCTTCTTATCCATAAATGAAGTAATCTCTAAATTTCTCAACTTTCTTCTCTCTGCAAAATCATTTCGGTATCCACAAATTGAGATACATGGACAAGGCTAAATACAATGAGATTGATTATTCAGGAAACATGTTACACTTTCCTGCGAATAAGGTGGAAAGGGTAGTCGCACATATACTAGCAACTAAGTTTTGCACCAAACCTGCCATTGACTCTACATTGGAAGCCAGGATGAATCCCATTATGAAGGATTTAGTCATTAACAGGTCAGTTGCTAAGAAGAAAAGGAGCAAGCGACAGAAGAAGGAGGAATCCATAGCTGAAATGGCTGAAAGTGTTAGAGAGAATCAATCTGTATGGTTAGATTCTTTAAAGGAGGAGATTGCTAATATTAAATGAATCTTCCACTAAAATTAAGTATGTTTTAGTGAATTTTGAACAGCGGGTAGTGGAGGTAAGGAGCACCAGAGATGATAGGCATGTCCTTAAACAACCCTTTTTACAACAGGATAACTGCTATCATTTGTTTTTTGTAATTTTGTGATTAATACGATTATATAAATACAGAAGCGGATTTTAGACTATTTATTACAAAATTCTATCTGGTGGTGTTAGAAGTCTTGTTTTCTTTTATAATATTATTTTATTGTAAGCTTATATTTCACTCCCATTTGTCTGAATCAGAGGAATATAAACTCATAATTATTTTTAATTAATGCTTCGATGCAGTTATGTGTTTCTTTTTATTCTAATATTAAGCAAATTAAACTCAGACTCATCGCCTTCCAAATGACTTCTCACACACTAAACTTCGACCTGTACATTTATATTTATCGTGCATAGCAACACCACAAGGTAAATCATGTTTCCA
The DNA here is from genome assembly GCA_032191745.1 of Picea mariana. Lineage (NCBI taxonomy): Eukaryota > Viridiplantae > Streptophyta > Pinopsida > Pinales > Pinaceae > Picea > Picea mariana. Next base: position 20,532 of record JASDQU010689425.1, on the reverse strand, counting down.
TGCACCTATATCTACTATTCATTTCTTCTCCGATGCGCTGAAATCTTATGCGCACTACTTTTGCATTGTGCGCCAATATCCACTATGCACAGTCTTGGGTAAATTGCATTGATACTCCACATGCATTTCTCCCTACGCATTGCACCATGTCAAGGTTCAACATGTTCCATCACACACAATAATTTGTGTGCACCATTGAACACACTATTGCGAGACAACTTATACTGATACTATACATGTACCACACAGCTCCTCTGTGTTATGCAATACTTGCACACCCCATGTGCACATTACTATGAGTGTGCTCACCGTGCAAGGATAAATTCAATTCGTGCATCCAAACACAATATTCTTTTCTGCGGCACCACAATTTATCGTGCACACTTGCACACCAACGTTTTCCACATGGTGCTAAAATTTACCGCACGTGCCTGCATGCCAACATTTTCCATGGACACTCCATGACTTGAATTTTGGTCACTTAGAAGTTACTCTTCTATGAATATTCACTTCACATGAACCTCTTTGGCCCATCAAGTCTTAGTGTTGAAACCGAAGCTCTAATACCAATTTGTAACGTTCCCCTGACCACCCATAGGCCAGGGAAATGCCACTCCAAAGCAATCTCTCATGCTCTGATACTAGTTGGTAGCATCTCCAACCTTAAACAGACAGACCATGCTACTCTAGAGAACACTTTAGTTCTCTTACTGCGGAACATACAGTAACATACCCAGTATTCAACTGATCTATGCCACATAAATTTTCTCTTCAAACTGCGTGCAACTTAAACATATTGTTGAAATAATGTAATTGCAAAGAGTATTCTTATTATCATTGATGAATTATTCATAAGATCAATCCACATTGTGGATTGATCATGTCAGTTATTGTAATAGGACCAAATCCCCTTTTGCAGATTGGTCAAAAGACAATTGTAATAGGCAGAATAACAAGTCGGCCCCGATAGATATTAAAGAGACCCAGAAATATAATAAAGGTTGGTTTACCCACCCAATTTGAGAAGTCAACCCTGCTAGTGAAGAGACACTTCACACATGCCATACTTGTATTAATAAAGAGGCCAGCACCTCACTTAGACACACAACTCACTTGCTCATTTGAGAGACAAGTTTAGATATGCTATTGGAGAAGAAGGAGAGAGAGAGTGGCGCATATCTAGGAGAGGACCTTATGTATTAGTTTAAGAAATCTCTTGGCATTGTATTGGCTATCTATATTAAGGAATTTTTGTTGGGTTTTCTTCCCCTAGAGGGTTTCTCGACATAAATGTTGTGTCTCTTGTGATTGTGTATTTCTCAGTGATCTTGGATTATGCTATTGTTATCTAATGAAATGAAAACATATATAATAATGGCTTAAACATTAACATGGTATCAGAGCCAAGCTGAAGGAAGCATCTTTCACAAGTGAAAAACATCACTGTTACCATACATGAAAATTAGGTCTTTTTGATGGTGAAGCTTTTCAGCCCCAAAACCATCTAGAAAAGTGTTCCCTCCCATAAGGATTAGTTTGGCACTCTCAGCGCACCTTTTCAGTGGCTGGATCTCCCATAAAGTGAAACCCTAGTTTCACAAAGTACCATAAGTACCAAAAAACCAGTGTACCAGAAGTACCAGAAGTACTAGAATACCAGAGGTACCAGAAGCACCAGTCCAGAAATCCACAGATCAGATTTGGAGGAGAAAAAGTTGGATTTTCTCAGATCCAAACACACCAGGCTACTCACCTCAGCCAAGCGCACCTCCTAGTAAGTTCAGTTTTTTATTTTGAGCACTTTCATTTTTTGGTCATTTTCCTAGCTCCAAGTAAAGATGTCTACAAGTGTTAATGTTGTTGACAAGTTAGAAGGAGTGGAAAAATTTCATGCCTGGAAGGATAGGATTGGCCTCATTCTTGAAGAGAATGACCTAGCAAGATTCATCAAAGAAGAAGTACTGGAACCCGATGATGCTGCAGAAAAGGCAAAGCATCAAAAGGACACAATAAGGGCCAAAAGAATCATTGCAGATTCAATCAAACACCACTTGATTCCTTATGTGTCATCCAAGAAGACACCAAAATAAATGTTTGATGCCTTGAATACAAGGATGCAGAAAGGAGAAATGATTCATGAATACTTCTCCAGAATCTCAGAATTCAAAGAGTAGCTAGAATCTATTGGAGATACCCTAGATGAATACGAACTCATAATGATGGCCCTAAATGGTCTCACAAGACCTTGGGATTCTTTCATTCAGACGATATGTGCCAGAAAGGAGAAATTGACATTTGACAGTCTATGGGAAGAATGCATCCAAGAAGAAACAAGAGTAATGAATCGTGAAGCATTACTAGAAAGGGATGATGATCAATCCCTAGCTACTCACATCAAAGGAGAAAGGAAGAAACCATACTTCCAAAAGGAGACTCATAAAGAGCTTCAATAGTCAAACAAATTTAATCATAAAGAATCTCATCCAAGGAGATTTCAGAAGAGAGGGCAATGAAAGGAAAGAGACTACTCATCTGTACAATGCTATCATTGTGACAATATGGGACACAGTTTGAAGTTTTATCCAACCAGACGAGAAGAATACAAGATAAAACATAAGAGGCTTCATGCCCATGTAGTCGAAGATAAAGAGCCATGATGCAGGAGCACTCACAAGCACGTCCGCTCACAGGATCTTCTCTTCTCTACTAGCCCGAAGAACAGTAAGGCTCTTCTATTTCCCTATCGGGAAATATGTACCCATAGAAAATTCTCCACCGGATCTCCTCTTTACAATCGAGAGATCAGACTAAATCTCGCGATCTCACAAATTCCTGAGTCGAAGCTTCCGACTCTTCCTTTCCAATCTTACGATATCCAAACCGGTGATACGATTATGGCTCCTTCCCTTGTCAGCACCCTCCCCACATGTAACCATAGGCTAGGGATTAAATATCAGTGCCTCTCGCAACTCGCACCTTCATGAGTTCGTGAGTCGAACTCTCGTGCCCTCCTGTTACGATCTCCCGAGACGCGATAGGTCAACGTCAGGTTGACTCCTCCCTTCACACTTTTCAATTTTCTCAACCTCGCAGGTTGAAGCATCAAGCCTTCACACTCTGATCTCGCGAATCCCCGATATGCGAGAATTCAACGGAGTGTTGACTCCTTTCTCCAAGTGATGCGTGTCCACTTGTCAACCACGTGGGCCTCACCTTATGGATCTGCCATGTGTCCATGCGAGCCTCTGCTCTCAGCACTTCACGACTTCTGATGTCAAAAGTGACCCCTCTCAACCTCTGAACCCCTGAATGTGCGATAGGCAATGGGGTTCCCGATCCAACGGTCCTCCTGCGACCCAAATACAATGGCTATTCTTCTTCTCGCTCCTCGCATATTCGCGACTTGGAGCACCCAATGTTTGAGCTCTCACCCTGCGAACTTCCGAGTTCGTGAGATCTTTCGATCTCTGCCACCTGTCCTCATTAGATGGACGACTCTTGGCCTTCTCACCACTTCGTCGCTTGCAAAGTTGAAGGACTTCCCCTTCTATCCTCTGATGTCCGAGTCCCCGATAAGGGAAATCTCGCGACACGCATCCACTCCCAAATGAACGGCTCAGATCAAACCTCGCTAATTCGGGGTTTTGGGTGTCGAGTGACTCTCCTCATGTTCTCGATATTCCGGATATCCCGAGTGCCGATATCCTAATGCCTTTCGGGACTTTCGCTTCTCTGTTCATCAAGACTAAAACTTCACGTTCCTCTGGTCAGATCCAACGGCTGACGGATATCTGTGTGAGATATGACGACTCACGATTTCCTCCTCTTGCGCACTCCTCTACTCCTCTGGGACGTGAAATCTTCAACGGTACAAAATCTATTGGCTGATCCAACGGCCTATGCTACTCCTCCCGATATTTTTCGCGTTCTCTTCAACCCTTGGAAGGATTTCGAAAGCCAAAGGCCTCAACCTCTACTCCCTTTCTCTACGCGCTCCACAAATTCGAGTCCTCGCCTCCGCGTATGAAAACGATGTCTCTCCTGAGATTTATAGACTCTGAACTCTTCTAAAGATTTTGTTTTGCGTGCATTCCTTGTGGAAACCTCCAGATGCCTTTAGATATATGATAACTCTTTGAATCTGCGCACACTTGCAAAAACAGTCCTCCAATGCTTCGCTCAGATTCACAACTGAGACTTTTCTTAGCCTGCGCACTTCTTGCACTGCTCCTATAGTGATTCCTTATACCTTTCCTTCATTTGGAAATTTTGGTCCTCCATATGTTGCCACACTGAGTCTTCTAGGACTCACTATTAGATTACTAGTTTGGTTGTTCCCCAAATGACAAAAAATGTAGACAGGTAGATTTCCTCTAAGAGCTTGACCCTAACTCTAAGACAGAAAATGCTTAATGTGGACACTGACTTCCTTTCAAATCTATCTAAACTAACACATGAGAAGGAAGGAGAACAGAAGTACCTCTTTATCGATGTTTGTCCCTGCACACTCCGAGTTGCGCTCCGATCCTTTGCTCCTCGCTGAGTTCTGTAGACAAACAAGATACAACCACTTCCTACTCTATTGATATTAGCTTGAGAATAGATCTATCTATCAATGATAAGTTCATGTAACATCAGACACAAACTAGAAAGAAATAGGCCAAGCGTGTCATATTAATGAGAATAACGACAGCAGTACTTACAATCATAGATGCGAATGCGACAGCTTCGTCGAGTCCTCTTCATCTAACCCTTGCTCGAAAGATCCACAACCTGGATAACAACAACTTCACTGATCACTCTCCTTTGGATCACTGTGAGTTTCCTATGAGATTATAGGTTTCATGCTAGCAATTCTTCCCCTCAGTCTCAGCACCACTTATAAGATCATAAGTTTGGTGCGATTCTCCTTTCTCTAGTCCCCTTTCACCATTAGAAAGCTTACTTATATAGCCTTGGAGAGGCTTTAACCACTTGAGATATCCTTGGGGAAGTTGAGGATTTTCCTCCTTCAGTTGAGGATCTGCCCTAAGATCATGGCTTGACTAGGGATTCGAATCCAAATGCCTTCCAAGAATGAAAGGATCCTTCCCCCATTCATCTCAACAACTTAACAACTACCCAGAATAGGTAGCGCTCCCTCAAAAGGGCCATCAAAGCACTGTAGCGCTCCCTAGTATGCTTTAGGGGGGCGCTAGCGCTCTCAAAATCTATAGCGCTCCCTCAAAAGGGCTAGGGGAGCTTAAGGGGGAGCATCGGCGCTCCGAGAAGAGCTATAGGGGAGCGCTCTCCTTCAAAAGATCAGTTTTTTGGGTGCTTTCAGTTGGCAAAAGGTTTGCAATCCTGCTGACTCATTTCTCCTCTTCCAAATCAAATGTTTGAGGTGTTTCAAGTTTCTTTCTCATGTCATTATAGGCATGACATAGGCATCATGGCAGCATGCTTTCTTTGACACACTTGCAACACTTGTGAGCAACATGCGACACTTTCGACCTTGTGAGCAAAATGCGACACTTGCAACACTTGTAATGGAGACACTTGCGACACTATCAAAGTGAGTAATTTTGACGTGTAACAGATTGCCCCCCAAAGTATGAAGTTAGAAGATCCGAACTGATAACTGAAATGCTTTGTAGACTTTCAAGCAAGGGTATAGACGTAGAGAACCTAACAAAAGATGTGCACAAACATCCAAAAAATATCATGACATGTTTCAAACCCAAG
>JASDQU010689425.1:0-11253 GCA_032191745.1 Picea mariana | reverse complement strand
CAAAGGCTGCAAGGGAATTTGGGTTTTGGATTCTTCCTTTTAATCTTGTTGACCTCATCAACACTCCCAGTACTATTAACAGTAACTGGTTTCTTAGAGCCAACATCTGATGTTGTTGGGGTCTTGGTCCTTTTCGGGCTCTTCTTCTTCTTCTCTTTCTATTTCTTCTTCTGTTGATCAGCCTGGCTACTTGCTTTAGAGATTTCACTAGGTGAAGAAGGAGAAACAGAAGGAGACTTGATGGGTGAAGAAGGTGAAAATTCAACATGAGGTTGATGTGTGGGTGGTGTATTGACATCCAAAGTATTAGGAGCAGCTGAAACATTGGGAGGATTCGGGATCATCGGAGTGGGGAACAGCCAAACTGGTAATCCAATAGTGAGTCCTGGAAGACTCAGTGTGGCAACATATGGAGGACCAAAGTTTCCAAATGAAGGAAAGGTATAAGGTTCACCAGAAGAAGGGGTTCCTCTGTTGATACTCCCATAATTCGATGCCATTAACACTGACTCGACCTAAGGTCCCCTAAGTAAAAGAAACAACATACGCTAAGAGAATCTAAGAATCACAACCAAGCAAACAGGACCTTCTCTCGATGATCGTACTAGTTGGTGATGAAATCCAACGTTGCGCGATCAAGTCAAGAAGGGGCGGGGATAGGGTGGAACAGTTACAATGGCAACCTGCTTAATGGACTTACGCCTTGGTGCAAGCTTCCATGCAGTAATTGTGGATTTACCCTCCAAGGAGCCCGAGTGAGTTTGACCAATGTCTTCTCTAGGTACAGTGAGACTTCCTGTCACTATCACCTTGTGTAAGACCCTAAAGATTATGGCCACTAAGGTTACCAATTCGCAGTCAGCCCCTGGGCGGGAACAGTCGACAGTCTGATCCAAACATATGGGCAGGGTATCGAGCCCGAAATCAACTAAAAGGCTTCCACGCAATAATTGTGGATTTACCTTTAAGCGATCCCCATAATACAATCTGACCACCACAATCAATTAAACCACGGAGGGTTAGTCCCCGTAGCTCACCTAAATGTGACCTCATGTGTAACCCCTGTGTGAGAGGGAGATCCCAGACAGACTTATACGATGATTGGATTTTACTCTCCCTAACTCAGGATGCTAATGTTTGTTTTGGAAACTTTGGAGAGTTATTCTCACAGCCTAATCCAAAGTACTAAGCCTAATCTATTGTTGGTGGAGGATCCTAGAAAAGAAAATTTTCTAGATAATTTTTAATTAGCATTGATTTTATAGTTGTTCTTTACTCAAAAGGGGTGCATGGAAGTGAAACGAATGGAATTATGACTCAGTTCCAAAAATGCATCAAAGATGATAAGCATTCATTTATTTTCAATGAACATCTATCTAAGGGAGAGAGAGAGTTCTTTTCACTAGCAAGCACAAATAAGGAACACCCCTGAACAAATTTTATTCAATCAAATCCTGATGTGATGCTAAAGCTTTTTAGATGCCTTCTAACATGCACAATCAATCATGAAGATGCTTTTTATTGTTTGCATATGAATAATGATTAATTCAAAACAAGGCTCGTCTTGCTAATTATATTCTTGGATGAATGAAAATCAAACCAACACAAGAAAGAATCATACAAACAATACACCCTCTCGTCATAATTAAAACGAAAAGCGAAAGAAAAGAAGCAATCAAAGAGAAATCAAACTTCACACCCAAAAGAAAAAGTTCAAGAACAATGATCTTTAACTAAAACCAAAATGAAAGGATCTGCAGGCCTTTGATGACCTTCACCAGAGTTTTTCGTTCAGTTGATGAGGAGAGAAAGACAATGCATGGGTTTCAAACTACAAATGATAGAAAAACTCAACAACAATAGTGAAGAAGGTTACGAACTCCAAACAGCAAGATGTTCGTTCTTCAAGCAAAAGACATATATCCAAGCTAGAAAGAAGAAGGATTGACTCACAAGGTGACCCAGCAAGAGAGACACAGAGGAAAAACCCTGAAAACACAATTCTGGAAGGTTTATTGGCCAAAGGAGGGCTGGAACTTTGTTTCCAAAGGAAAGGAGTGTTATAACACTCTGTGTAAGGCTATTAGGGAGCGTTGGTGCTATGTTAGCATAGGGACAGGGATGCCAAGTTAAAAAACTCCCAAAAATGTCAAAAATTCAAAAAAATGCAATTCAATCTCGACAATCAGGCTGAGTATGATGGGGTAGGGAGCCAATCAACTCATGAAACCAATCAAAAGAGGAGTGAACCAGGTCTGAAACTATCAATGGGTAGAACAAGGTCAATGAGGAGAAACCAAAACAAGAAATTTCAATTTGAGGCTATCTCCCCAATGGAGTCGCCAATTTCTATTGTAGGAAAATCTCCCTGCGGACAGGTAGATTGCCTCTAAGAGCTTGACCCTAACTCTAAGACAGAAAATGCTTAACGTTGACACCAACTTCCTTTCAAATCTATCCAAACTAACACATGAGAAGGAAGGAGAACATAAGTACCTCTTTATCGACGTTCGTCCTTGCATGCTCCAAGTTGTGCTCCGATCCTTTGCTCCTCACTGAGTTCTGTAGACAAACAAGATACAACCACTTCCTACTCTGTTGATATTAGCTTGAAAACAAACCTATCTATCAATGATAAGTTCATGTAACATTAGATACAAACTAGAAAGAAATAGGCCAAGTTTGTCATATTAATGAGAATAATGACAGAAGTACTGACAATCGTAGATGCAAATGCGACAGCTTCGTCGAGTCCTCTTCGTCTAACCCTTGCTCGAAAGATCCACAACCTGGATAACAACAGCTTCACTGATCACTCTCCTTTGGCTGACTATGAGTTTCCTATGAGACCATAGGTTTCATGCTAGCAATTCTTCCCCTCATTCTTAGCACCACTTATAAGATCATAAGTTTGGTGTGATTCTCCTTTTTCCAGTCCCCTTTCACCATTAGAAAGCTTGCTTATATAGCCTTGGAGAGGCTTTAACCACTTGAGATATCCTTGGGGAAGTTGAGGATTTGCCTCCTTTAATTGAGGATCTTCCCTAAGATCATGGCTTGACTAGGGATTCGAATCCAAATGCCTTCCAAGAATGAAAGGATCCTTTCCCCATTCATCTCAACAACTTAACAACTGCCCAGAATAGGTAGCGCTCCCTCAAAAAGGCCATTAGAGCACTGTAGCGCTCCCTAGTAGGCTTTAGGGGGGCGCCAACGCTCTCAAAATCTATAGTGCTCCCTCAAAAGGGCCAGGGGAGCTTAAGGGGGAGCATCGGTGCTCCGAGAAGAGGTATTCGGGAGAACTCTCCTTCAAAAGCTCAGTTTTTTGGGTGCTTTCAGATGGCAAAAGGTTTGCAAGCCTGTTGACTCATTTCTCCTCATCCAAATCAAATGTTTGAGGTGTTTCAAGTGTCTTTCTCATGTTGTTATAGGCATAACATAGGCATCATGGCAGCATGCTTTCTTTGACACACTTGCGACACTTGTGAGCAACATGTGACACTTGCAAACTTGTGAGCAAAATGCGACACTTGCGACACTTATAATGGTGACACTTGAGACACTATCAAAGTGAGTAATTTTGACGTGTAACAATCCTGTTTCCCTCTTGCGCTCTAAAACTTTCTAATCCATAATTAAATTCTATCTACCACATTAACTACTCTAAATGCCTTCTATCTTCTAAGGATGAGAGCGAGTTTCTCAAGGTCCCATTTACAATATATAAGTGTGCCTTGTCTTAATGGCTTCATTTAATATTGTGCAACAACTTCAAGGAACTTCAAAATTTGGGCTGGCACTTTCCAACTGTCCATTGCTTCCGCACTGGCTCGCTTGTCGTGAGAGATGCTCCTACATCATACTCCCTCGCTTGAAAATCTTCATGGGCTCCTATCCATGAGCTTCTGCATGGTATGTCCATGCTTCAGAAACTCTGCTTCAGTCTCCCAGCTGGCATCTTCAACTGGATGGCCCTTCCACTTGACCAGATACTCAAAGTTATTCTTTCCTCCTGGTCTTCTTATCCACTCGCCTATCCAGTATCTGCTCCATCTATGGCTTATCTGCAACTGGCATCTGCTTTCGCCATAGAACCTCTGATTGTTCATCACTTCTAGTCTCTATTTCCCCAGCTCTGTATGGGTATAAATCTGAGACATTGAATATTGGAGAAATTCCGATCCCATCGGGTAATTCAATCTCGTATGCATTCATCCCAAACTTCTTCATGACCTTACATGGTCCGATTTTCTTCATCTTCAGCTTATTGTATGTTCCCCTCGGGAACCTTTCCTTTCTCAAATGTGCCAGAACCAGATCACCAACTTCAAACTAAAGTTGTCTCCTATGTTGATCGGCTCTGCACTTATACTCCTGGCTTGAATGCTGCAACAACTCCTTCACTAGGCTGTGAAGCTCCTTCATCACCTCAGCAAATTCTTCTGCACTAGCGCTCCTAGTCGCAGTCTGTTTTGAATCCCTCAATTCAAAAATTCCCCTCGGCTACATGCCATAAACAATATGAAATGGACTTTTCCCTGTACTCTTATTCACTGAGTCATTATTTACAAACTTTGCCTGTGACAATATATTGTCCCAACTGCTGTGGTGCTCTGTCACCAAGCTTCTCAGCAAATCTCCCATACTTCTGTTTACCACTTCTATCTGTCCATCCATCTGAGGATGATAAGATGAACTAAATAACAAGTTAGTTCCCAGTTTCTTCTATAAGGTTCTCCAGAAATTCCCTATGAATTTTGTATCTCTGTCCGAAACTATGCTCCTTGGCAAGCCATGAAGTCGAATGACTTCTTTGAAAAACAGGTTCGCGATGTGAGTCGCATCATTGGTTTTCTGACATGGAATGAAGTGTGCCATATTGGAAAATCTATCCACCACCACAAAGATCGAACCAAATCCTCTTTGCTTTCTTGGTAACCCCAATACAAAATCCATGCTAATTTCATCCCATGGCCTTTCAGATATGGGCAATGGTTGATAGAATCCTGCATTTTTCTTCCTTCCCTTCGAATGCTGACAAATTCTGCATCTGTCTACAAATATCTTGACCTCTCGTCGCATCCCTGGCCAAAAGTATGATTCGCTCAACATTGTGAATGTTTTGTCATGACCAAAATGTCCTGCCAATCCTCCACTGTGTTTCTCCTTCAGCAAGTTCTCCCTCATGGAGCATTTCAGAATACACAGATGATTGCCCCTGAACAATAATCCTTCCTAGATCACATACTCTATCCATTGGCTTCTGTCTTTGAGAACTGGATTCTCAGCTGCTTCATACACCTCCTGAAAATCTGGATCATCTCTGTACATGTCCCTGAGATCATCAAAACCCAACGTCTTGAATCGGAACTCCTGCAATAGCAAACACTTCCTGCTCGAAGCATCAACCACTTTGTTAGCAATACCAGAAATATGCTTAATCACAAATGTGAAATTCTGCATATACTCAACCCATTTGACATGTTTCTGATTCAACTTCTCCTTTCGAGTCACAAACTGCAGTGCATGATTGTCACTGTACAAAACAAACTCCTTCAGGATTAAGTAATGCCTCCATTTATTCAATGCCTATATGACAACATATAATTCCTTATCATATGTGGAGTACTTCAATTTTGCCTCATTCATCTTCTCGCTGAAGTACGCTATCACCCTATCTTCCTAACTTAAGACTGCACCGATTGCAAATCCACTTGCATCGCACTTCACCTGAAATGTCTTTTGAAAATCAAGCAACACTAGAAATGGTTTCTTTGTAATCTTCCTCTTCAACAGATTAAAACTCTTCTCAGCCTCTTCTGTCCAGTGAAAATATTTTTGTATTTTCTTCACTCTGTCCATCATTGCTGCACTAATTCCACTGAAATTCCTGATGAAATTTCGGTAGAAACTAGCCAATCCGTGAAAACTTCTCACCTCGAATACATTCTTCGGTGATGGCCAATTATTGATTACCTCCACCTTATCTGGATCCATCCTCAAATCATTTTCCGAAATAACAAACCCCAAGTAAATGAGTTCTATCTTCATGAATGAGGATTTCTTCATGTTAATCAACAGCTTCTCCTGCTATAATCTCTGCATCACTGTAGCCAAATGCTTCAGATGCTCCGCTGTTGTCTTACTGTAAACTAGTATGTCATCCAAATACACAATGACAAATTTCCCGATGAACTCCTTCAGGACTTCATTCATCAACCTCATAAAGGTACTTGGAGCATTTGTTAAGCCAAATGCCATAACAATCCATTCATACATCCCTTCATTTGTTTTGAATGCTATTTTACATTCGTCACCTTCTCTCATGAAAATCTAATGATAACCTCTTTTCAAATCAATCTTTGAAAAGTAATTTTCTCCACTCAAGAAATCCATCTGATCATCCATCCTCGGTAATGTAAATCTGTACCTAATGGTTATCTTGTTGATCACCCTTGAGTCAGTACACATCCTCCAGCCTCTGTCTTTCTTTGGACTGAGTAATGTTGGAACAACACACAGAATCAATCTTTCCCTGACCGAACCTTTGTCCAATAACTCCTGGACCTGCCTTTTAACCTCTTCATTCTCTTGTGGCGTCAATCTGTATGCGGCTTTGTTTGGAAAATTGGCTCCTGGTATGATATCAATATGATGACTCAAACTCCTGATCGGTGGCAATGAACAAGGTAATTCGTCCACTACAATGTCAGCGAACTCTTCCAGGAATTTCTGAACCTCCTCTGGCAAATCATCCATTCTTGTGCTAGTCAGAACAATCCTTGGCTTTCTGACCACAATGAATTGTGGATCCTCCTTCTTCTTAAGCTCGGTAAGAAGTTCCTTCCCACTCATGAGAAGTACAATGTTACTCACTTCCTGCTTCACCTCCTTATCTTTAATTGGAATCAACATGTGTGTCCTCCCATTCTTCTCTAGGGTGTACGTGTTCATCCTCCCATCATGAATCACATTTCTGTCATATTGCCATGGTCTACCCAACAATAGATGACAAACATCCATAGGAATGACATCACATAAGATCTTATTATTATATCCTCCTATCTTGAATTGAACCAAGCATTGTTTTGTGACAATTACCTGGTGTCCCTTTTGTAGCGATGAAACTTTATATGGGCTTGGATGATCAGTCGTCTCCAGCTCCAGCTTTTCTACCATCTCGGTTGAAACGAGATTGTCTGTGCTACCGCTGTCCACAATGACCTTGCACACCCTATCCTTGGTCTTGCAAGAAGTCCTGAAAAGTCTGGTCCTTTGGACTGAACTTTCCACCTCTTTCTCTAGTGTCAAAAGGACTTTTCGCATCATCAACGATCTTCCACCTTCAGTGTCTTCTGTCTCAACATCTCGCCTCTATGCCTCAGCGATGTGAGCTTCTCCCCCTTCTTTCTTTTTCTCTGGACACTCATAAGACTTGTGCCCATTATTTCCACAAGTGAAGCATGTGATTACTCCACCTCTTCCTCTTCCTCTACCTCTGGTACGAGGAAACCTATTATTATCAGCATATCCTCCTCTCTGCTCAGTATATTGTTCTCTTTTCTATGTGTATTTCCCTCGCTGTGAACTTCCACATCTCTCTATCTGAGTCTGAGGTTTCTTCCAGTCATCCCTGGGCTTTTGGGTTCTTTCCTGGGAAACTGATATTCCCCTGGGCTAACTTTTGTCGCTGCCCCTCTGACTCTTCTTTCGGCTCAGCTTCTCTTCATCTTTTAGAGCCATCTGATAAGCATCTTCTACCGTTCGGATGGTCACCATACTCATTTAATCCTGAATCTCATATCTCAGGCCATTCATATACCTGCCTACTTTTTCATCATTGCTTTCACGATGACCTACCCTGATATTCAACCTGTAAAAATCTTTAGTATATTCCTTTACTGACATCAACTTCTGTCTCAGGTTCTGCATCCTCCTGAACAGAGAAATTTGGTAATCCCTGGGGATGAATTTTTCCTTCATCTTTGCAATCATCGTGTCCTAGCTTTTGATCTTTTGCTTGCCCTTGTTGTGTCTATCATCTTGTAGCTCATCCCACCACAATGTTGCATGTCCCTTCAAGTGTGTGACAACGTGCTTGACTTTCTTGTCCTCTTCGACATCTTCATAGTCGAAGTAGGTGTCTAGAGCTCTAATCCAATCTAGAAGCTCCTCTGCATCCAAGTTTCCCTCGTAAACTGGATTGTCCATCTTTGACCTTGCACCCATCCTTGAAATAGCTTTGAACAAACGTTCATTTGTTGCATCCTCGGCTGCAACTTCTTCCTCACATTTAGCCTCTACTTCACTTTCAGAATCACTCAGATCCCCCGCATTGGTTGTGCATCTTTGCATTGTCTCCATGTCTTCGAGTCTGGCTTGGAGATCACACATTTGTCTCTCTATGGCTGGATCTACCATCTGTCTGCCTCTTCGTCGTAGCATTTCCCTATCCTCTAGATCAGGGGACTGTCTATCTCTTCTCAGCGGCATGGTGAATTCTCTTTCTCTGCTACAGAAAGCAAAGAATCTTTCTGAGCTCTGATACCACTTGATGCAGGCATGCTCGCAAGCACATCCGCTCACAGGATCTTCTCTTCTCTACTGGCGCAAAGAACAATAAGGCTCTTCTATTTCCCTATCGAGAAATCCATACCCACAACAAACTCTCCACGGGATCCTCTCTTTACAATCGGGAGATCGGACTAAATCTCTCGAATTCGTGAGTCAAAGATTCCAACTCTTCCTTTCCAATCTTGCGATACCCTTGTCAGTGCCCTCCCCACCTATAACCAAAGGCTAGGGCTTAAATATCAGTGCCTCTCGCAACTCGCACCTTCGTGAGTCAAAATCTCGTGCCCTCCTGTTACGATCTTCCGAGACGTGATAGGTCAACGTCGCGTTGACTCCTCCCTTGATGCTTTTTGATTTTCTCAACCTCACAGGTTGAAGCGTCAAGCCTTCACACTCTGATCCCGCGAATCCCTGAGATGCAAGAATTCAACGGAGTTTTGACTCCTTTCTCCAGGCGACGCATGTCCACCCGTCAACCACGTGGGCCTCACCTTATGACTCTGCCACGTGTCCACGCGAGCCTCTGCTCTTGGCACTTCATGACTTCTGATGTCGAAAGTGACCCCTCTCAACCTCCGAACCCCTGAATGTGAAATAGGCGATGGGGCTCCCGATCCAACGGTCCTCCTGCAACCCAGATCCAATGGCTATTCTTCTTCTCGCTCCTCGCATCTTCGCGACTTGGAGCACCCAATATTTGAGCTCTCACCTTGCGAACTTCTAAGTTCGCGAGATCTTTCGATCTCTGCCACCTATCCTCCTCAGATGGATGGCTCCTAGCCTTCTCACCACTTTGGCGCTCGTGAAGTTGAAGGACTTCCCCTTCTATCCTCCGATGTCTGAGTCCCCTATATGGGAAATCTCGCGACATGCGTCCGCTCCCAAACGAATGGCTCAGATCAAAACCTCGCTAATTCATGGTTTTGAGTGTCGAGTGACTCTCCTCATGTCCTCGATATTCCTGATATCCCGAGTGCCAATATCTTGATGCCTTTCGGGACTTTCACTTCTCTGTTCACGAAGACTTAAACTTCACATTCCTCCAGTCAGATCCAGCGGCTGATGGATATCTGTGTGAGATCCAAAGACTCACGATTTCCTCTTCTTTCGCACTCCTCTACTCCTCCAGGACATGAAATCTTCAATTGTCCATAATCTATTGGCTGATCCAATGGCCGATGCTTCTCCTCCCGAGATTTTGCGCGTTCTCTTCCGCCCTTGGAAGGATTTCAAAAACCAAAGGCCTCAACCTCTGCTCCCTTTCTCTGTTAGCTCCACGAGTTCGAGTCCTCACCTCCGCATATGAAAACACTGTCTCTCCTGAGATTTATAGACTCTGAAATCTTCTAAATATTTTGTTTTTCACGCATTCCTTGCGGCAACCTCTAGATGCCTTCAGATATCTGAGAACTCTTTGACTCTGTGCACACCTGCAGCAGTAGTCCTCCAATTCTTCACTCAGATTCACAACTGAGACTTTCCTTAGCCTGCGCACTCCTTGCACGGCTCCTATAACCCAATTTCACTTCTGGGTGAACGAGAACAAGAGTTAAACTATCTTAGCCTTCTGTCAATGCACTCCTTGCGGACACTTCAACTGCACTCCTTGCAGGAATCCTTTCTCAGATAGAGAAACAATTGAAACTCATTTCTCCTACTTCCTTTCTGAGGTTTCAAACACTTAGCAAGAAATCATTCATACATAGCATGTAAAACAAATGCATAACAGGAAGTAAATACTTATGAGCATAGCATTCAGCATACATACACAGAGAACAAACACAAAACCATGGATTTGAATCAACCTCTTCTATTAATTCAAACTCTGTACATGGGTGTTCTTCCACAGCTCTTTGCTTCTCTTCTCAGTGCTCAGGATTATGTTACAATGCACAATGAGGGTGTCTATATCTCATTTCCCTCTTGCGCTCTAAAATTGTCTAATCTAGAATTAAATTCTATCTACCACATTAACTACTTTAATTGCCTTCTATCTACTAAGGACGAGAGTGAGTTGCTCAAGGTCCCGTTTACAATATATAAGTGCGCCTCATATTAATGGATTCATTTAAGATTGCGCAACAACTTCAAGGAACTTCAAAATTTGGGTTGGCGCTTTCCAGTTGTCCATTGCTTCCGCGCTGGCTCGCTTGTCATGAGAGATGCTCCTGCATCAATCCACCCACAAAGATGATAAGAGAGGATATCAAATACCATGCCTTCATCTCGGCCCTCTTAGGATTTGTAACACCTGGAGAGGACACTTGGCTCATTGATAATGGTGCATCCAAGCACATGATGGGACAAAGAAACATCCTCTCTTGTATCTTAGAAAAGAAGTTTTCTCAGAAAGTGACACTTGGAGATGATTACCAATATCCCATCAAGGGAGTGGGTGAATCAAATCATAAACTAAATTCAGGAAATTCACTAAAAATGAAGGACGTACTATATGTACCGGGCTTGAAGAAGAACCTACTCTCCATTTCAGCTTTAGAAAAGAAAGGCTTCAAAGTTGCATTTATAGATGGAGAATTTCTTTTGTGGGCTAAAGGTGAAATCCTAAATGAAGCAATCATCATTGGAAATTAAGAAAATGGCTTGTATAAACTAAAGGGTCACTCAGAGGTTTCCATGACCCATGCCATTGAAAACTCATGTGAGCTTTGGCACATAAAG
>JASDQU010689422.1:56247-66301 GCA_032191745.1 Picea mariana | reverse complement strand
TCAAGGAGTTATGTAATAAAGTGACATCATCTTTATGGGAAAGGGACATATTACTGTATTGAATTAATTGAAAGTGAAACTTACAACCTGAGCCTTGATGTCATAGGTCTCCTTTCGATGGCTCCTAGCTCTGACACACACACTTGCTCATGCATGAAGAAAATCAACCACTTTTAATGACCTTGTTGTAGTCTCTTGCTGCTGTAGCATCAGTCCTCCATACAGTCTTGCACTAATTCTCTAATCAATCTCTTGCTAGATTGCTTCTAACTTGCTTAACCCTTTCCATGAGCAATATCCTCAATATATAGGAGAAGATAGATTAGTTACTTGGATAGGAAATGATCCCAAGATATCTGGAATGCCAGCACCTGAATAACCATTCAAAACCAACTCATGTTTCTAGAAGATTCCCTTCTAGAAGGTTCAAGATTTCATCGTTTTCTTCCCTTTGGAACATGTTCGCACCCTGGCTATTAGTTACAGTGTGAACCATTCGCACCCTAGCTTAATGCAGCCTGCGAGAATCAGGCATTCTCGCAGGTAGATATATAGGTAGCCTGCGAACATCCTTTAAAAGCATGATTTCTGGAAGAAGACAAATGTAACTTTTTTCAGGAAAGTGTTCTTAGTGAAGAGCTTGATTTTCCATCATCATGACATTATCATGACATCATCTCGATGACCAAAATTGTGGATAACACCATGCCCGACGGATAGGTACCATTTGGACCGGTACACATGGGGAGATGATCAGTTCGGACCTCCATGGGGCTGAAGAGCCCACCAAATGGATGTTGAGACCCCATCAGGGGGCAGAGACAGGACGGTGGTTGATCAAGGTTTTTGCACTAGAGAAGAAGAGGACATTTCATTAGAGGCACTTTGGTAGAGCCCAGCCTAGGGGGATTGACCCACTTCCAGTGAAATGTTTGCCCTGAATGGCCCAGGACGTCACCTATGAGCTCATGACGTCACCTTGAGCATGTGACAGTTTGACAGGGCAGTTGGCATGTGTGGCATGATGGAGAGGCCCAAAGAGGGCTAACGTTTTGCTCTTTATTGCTTCATTTTCCCTAAAAGGGGCTAACATCTCCCTTAGAAGGGGTGACGTCTCACCTTTTGCTCAATTAGGTTTTAAAAAGAACATTTAATGTAAAAACAATATGATTTTAGTATTATGGCCTTGTCGGCCTTTTTATGACTGAAAAAAAGTAAATTAGGTCATTGATACACTATATATTGAGGAGTTTTAGCCTCATTTTATCAACATTCATCACTCACTCATTAGGGAGGTCTGATTTTAGTGCCCTATTGGGGTTTTTGGCTGATTTAAGAGAGGTGCACTTGCTGAAGGAAGACTTTTTTGGCATTTATGGTGTTTATCTTGAAGGAAGGTGTTACAAATAGGGTTTGCATGGTTATTTCTTCATGAATTGTAAGTGTTTTTTTTCTACAAAAATTCTTATTGAATGGTTGTAGTTTAAATTTCTTGCACATTACTTATAAATTTGTTGAATCAAAACCCTAGGTGATAAGCACATTTAATTGGTCCTTGTCTCATGTCCCCTGATAGAGAAATTTTCAGCAATTGAAGAAGGAAGAGAGAGCCTAGCCATAGCTACACTCTCATTCCTTCTTCTCCCTGAGCTAGCCGTACTATCCAAAAGCCTAAGAGAGTGAGACGTCCTTGGCCTAGTTCTTCTACACTAGGGTCGTACCATTCTATGGTTTGCTAAAAAGGCCTTGTTGTAGCAACACCTTTCCTCTTCAAACCCTCATGCTTTGGTTGTCTTTGTTTTATCTTCAGCTAGTTGTCTTGCCATTTTGATCTAAAGAAGGAGGAGAGAGCACAAGGCCTTGCTTTAGCAACACCGGAGTGAGCCTCTCTCCCCTAGGGATTCATTTTTTAAGCCCTATTATTGTAGCACTTCATAACCCTTCCCTCTAGTATTAGGTCACCCTCCTTCAACTCTTGTGTCCTTCTTATTGACTCCATTAAACCCTAAGGCATTGATCTTTAGCCTCCAGCGTTGAAGTGAAATCAAATCCAAACACTCTCAAACTTCTCTTAAAACTGAAAACCTAACTACACTAACCCTAACCTACTAACCCTAGAATGTTGACGTCACCCTT
This sequence comes from Picea mariana, assembly GCA_032191745.1. Classification (NCBI taxonomy): domain Eukaryota; kingdom Viridiplantae; phylum Streptophyta; class Pinopsida; order Pinales; family Pinaceae; genus Picea; species Picea mariana. The sequence goes on along the minus strand of JASDQU010689422.1, from coordinate 64,165 downwards.
GGTTATTTCATCTTGATGCAGAAACGTTTCATTTTATAAGCAATTGAACGGTAGTTAAAGGCAGTCATTAGATGGTCTGTTGATTTGTTACATTGAATGCCATGTCATTTTAGTATTTATTGAGGAAGTGATAATATTTGCATTTCTATATTGATAAACATTGACTTCGTCAATATTTATTTCCATAATTGCTTATTTGAATATTAGATAGTCATTAATGTACATGAAGTACTAACCAAGACCTGCATATATCAGTTTGTTGTTGTTTTGTTCTCGGGCAGGGACTCTACTTGGTTATTATTCATCTTTATTGGTTGTTTAGCCGAGACTATCTTTTGGTGGTAACTTGTGAAGGGGGAAAAATTGTCTTTGAACTACTATCCTTTTGCCTCTTCAAAACTCCAGGTTACCGGGGACGTCTCCCATGCGCCTAATCTCCCTAAAGAGAAAGACCCTCCCCATCGTGGTGACATTGAGTGGGATAGGTTCCTATTACGCCAGTTTGACCTACAAACTTCAAGCTTTTGTCCTCCCTACAAACTGTGCGATAACAGGTTTGATACTATGCAAAGTCACTACTTTCTTTGCACATGCTCAAGTTGGATATGTTTTGTTTTTTACAGTGCTACCAAAAATTTTCACAAAGTCTCACAGTGGCCCTACCGAAATTCTGGCAGAAAACGAATTGTGAAAAGTTATTTTACCAGTTTTGAGTCGTTAACTTAAAACTTGGATTATGATCAAATGGGAAGGAATTTTTGAAACCTGAAGGAGGTTTTTGTTCATCACATACCAAGTAACAAAAACCTCTCTCAGTATTTTAAAATGTTCTATGGTCATAGAGTTATTTGACATAGAAGTGGTGCTATGGAACGTGCTCCTTAAACTTTGTTTTAAGACTACTGAACTGGCAAATTTTGACCAGTTGACTTCTAGGAGGATTTTCGGGGGAAATAAGATGAATTTTAAAAACAAAAAGGAGTTTGTTGTCAATAAAAGACCTAGGAACATTAACCTCTTTCATTTTTCACACAGGTTTCATGGATTGGGAGATTCGAAAGAATCTTTGAGCCCTATGTTTTCAGTTTTCGCGTTTTCCTATTCGAGACATGTTTTTGTGACACCTGTTGCGGCCAGCTGGAGATGAATTTAACAAAAATGAGAGAGGTTTTTCTTCATAATGAGCTTATATACAAAAAACTTTCTCATATTTTACATAGATGTTGTATTTTGAGAATTACAAGTGGCATTTTGAAGCCTATTTTTCATAATTTTGCCTCCTGAAAAGCAGGAAATCAATTAAAACGTGCCATTCTTTATTTGTAACTGTTTCTATTTTGGGAAAGGGGTTGAAGTTCAAATTAGTGATCTAGAAAGGACCTATGGTGCTATATATTTCATGGTACAAGAGTAGAATAGGTTCAGATGGCTGAGTTGAGGCTCCCAAATTGTAATTTTTTTTGACTGAGTAAATTGTTCTCTGGTTATGTACTGGACCTGAGAATTTTTTATTAGTAGAAGTCAGTGTTTCTTTACATAATCTTGTTAACTATTATGTTGAATTATTCATGATTGGAGGAGCCACATGAGTTTTTCATGGTTGTGTTATGATGAATGTTTGATTATAATGTTGTTGTGATGTTCTTCAGTTTGCTTTAAACTTTGAATTCAAGAGGATCTTGTATTTGAGTTTTTCTTTCTTGGGCTGCTTGAAGACCTGATGTTAATAGCAGACCTTTACACCTCTCTCACTAAGTCTTCTTCCTTTTCTTTTTTATTCCAATTCGTTGACTGAAGCTAATCAATACCTCATTTACTTGTACATGATTAGCCCAGATTTCTGAGTTAAAGCCTTATTATTATGAGTCTTGTCCATTTGACCTTTTAAGAAACTCATTTACATTTACAAATATTTTGATGTTACCAAGATCACCTGATTACAGTCTAGGGTGAATTTTGGAGTGATAACATAAATGGTGTCATTGCTAGGAATAAATTTGAGTAGATTGAAAAGCTACATGGGAAGAACGACATTGCACAACTCCAACTTTAGATGGTGACTGGAGTTGGACACCTTCAAGACTGCACATTCACCATGGTGACTCCATGAAGATGAACCTGTTGGAAGACTCCACTATGGGAACAAGCTTGGATAGAAATGGGAGGCAAGTTCAGGTATCAAGTTCTGAATTTCTTTCTGTAACTTGTTCTCTTTATCCTTCATTCTTTCTTGAATTTCCCTGCACACATTAGGAGAATCATAATCTTCTTTGTATACTCTAAGGACCACCAGCCAGCTCTTGCATATTCCTTTTTCAAACAAGTAGATTTACCCCCTTCCCATGTCATTGATGTTAAGGATATCCATCCACTTCAAACACCTGAAGAAGATGAGGTTCATAAACAATTTTTTAATTAGTCTGAACCTTACGATTCTCTCCCCTCTCCATATTTCAAAGTTTATTTATTACCTTCTATCATTCCCTCTGCTCTTAATAACCAGCCTGTTGAAATTTAGCATGCACCAAATGATTATTTCCCTTTTGCAAATAGTAAAATTGATTCAGTTTAGGTTGCCAACTCGTTTGACCTTTACCAACAACCTTCTAGTGTTTAGTAGCCCACTAACTTCCAGTTTAAGGTTAAGGCAAATATGTTTGGACCTCTAAAGCTGCCATCCTTTCTTCATCCTTACCCTCCCAGATTTGTAGACTACCTACCCACTTTTTCTAGAAAACATAACACTACAGGAGAAGAGCATTTGTCAACCTTTCAAGACTTCATTGATAATCTGGAAATCTTGCATGAAGATATTATCATGAGGCTTTTCTCTAAATCTTTGATTGGAGATGTTGCCTTGTGGTTCAAGAATATAAAAGTTTCTTCCATTGGTTCATGGGATGAACTATATGACACATTTTTAAAGTGTTGGGGTGAGAACAAGTCATTAGATCAGTACCTACATGAGTTCACTACTTTGAGAAGGGGAAAAAATGAAGTTTTGTTTGTTTTTAATCAAAGGTTTTACAGCTTGTATTGCAGCATGCCCCTAAAAATTAAACCTTCTGAGATTGTTGCCATGGTGTATTACATAATGTCTCAATATTCTGACCTTGTTTTGTATCTTAGGGAAATAAAATCTACATCTTTATCACATTTATTCATGGATGTTGTGGAAGTGGAGGAGAACCTCTGAGCTTGTGGTAGAATTCAAAGTCAGCATCATGTTAGTTTTGAACATGAGGCAGATTTTGATTTGGTCCTCGAAGCATGTAGCTTTGACAACCTTTCCCCTGAGGAAGTCACTGTCTCAAACATTGACCAAGAGCAGCTTGTTGTTGACAAACACTTTGGTAATGAATACTTTTCTATTAGAGAGCATCCTGAAACAAGACATTCTGAATGTCAAGAGTCAAAGGTTTGTTATGGACAACCTATTTTGATGGAAATACCAATGATGGTGATGAACAAAATTTTTCTATGATTTGTTTGGAACCTCTTAGCACTATTCATGTATATGATGATTATGATCCTGATCCTTGTAAATGCTATGGAGTCGTTGAAAGGGATTTTCATATAAATATAATCTCTTATCCATCACCAACAAATGAACAGTCTTGTCTTGATAAAAACCATGTGCATAAGAAAACAAGATGTCAGTATGGTTCAGCTTCTAAGCAGGAAGGTAATGAATGTGAAATAGATTTGGAACAGCAGAAAGCATATGAGCTTATTTCAGATTTGGCTCTGAATTCTTCAACATTGGTAGAATATTCTAAAGACGGGTATGAATGTGAATTTTATGATCAGTTTGCAGACCCAGTTGAGCCTATGGAAACCAGTGATTTCATAAGAAATTATATGTTCTTAGCTGATCTTAATTCATATGATTTTAATATTGTTTTATCATCGTCCCCTAAGCAATATTCCGATGAATAAGTGGTAGTTTTTGATGATCATAATTTTCTCTCGAGAGAACCAAAAAGTCATCAGTCTTCCATCATAGATGAATTCATGGTTGAGCGGGTGTTTTCCTTGGATCAACATGTTTATGAGCTTGGTTTCAAAAACCCAGTGGCAGCTTCATGGAATCATACATTTCAGAGAACTTTAAATTTTCAGATTCCCTTACCTTGCAAATGTTTCATGGTGGGTATGCTTTCCTGAATGAGTTTTTATCACTGTTGTTACATTTCAAACATCATTTATTGATAGGTGGTATGGATGAGATTATTTCAATTTTAAAATTGCTTGAATGGTTGTTATTGAAGGCAGCATTTACTTAACCAATTGCAGAGCTAGTTAGAGTAGAGTAGGGTAGGAAATAAGCTCATTGCCTGAGCATTTCTTTTCTTCTAGTTTGCAGTAGAAATATCAATCAGCTTGTATGAATAAAGGCCAATTTTGAAGGTATGCAGAGATTAGTTGCACAAGGAAGATGACTCCATAACCCAATGGTAAAGGTGACTGGAACTACTAGGTTCTTGGAAACCCCGAAGGGAGGTCTCCATCCCAGTTGGAGCCAATGTTAGCACTAAATTTTTCCAATATATTTTGAGAGCATCTTCAGCATATTTATGTTGAAATTATCAAAATCCCTTTGAGTGTTTGTCAATTTCCAAACATCAAATTCCCCAATCTGTCTTGACAAGTTCCTATTGATATCTTTTCCTAATAAACCCTTTGGCTTCATCCTCTTGACCTGTAAATAAATGGTTAGAAATCCTTATTGGAGTCTGTCAAATCTTTATGATAAGTTTGTCATAAAAACACTTTTATTATTATTATTATTACTATTATTATTATTATTATTATTATAATAATAATGAATTATGAATTATGAATTATGAATTATAAGTTTGTCATAAAAACACTTTTGTAGTTTATGAATTATGTTTATTATATATATTTATTTAATAAAACAAAATCAAAAAGGGTGTGTGCGCTTAAGTGTCTTACTTCTAAATTCCCTCAAACCTAAGCTTTATCACATATGCCAATTCCAAGTCATGTTTACATGTCATACCATCCTACATGCTAGTTGTGCATTCAACTCAAAGTCAAGCCATAAATTAAGTCAACATTCTAGTTGTTCAATGCTTAGTGAAATTGCAAATCCTGATTTGCAGGATGCATGCGCAGGTGCCATGATGAGACATCAATGCAGTGTTGTTTAAAGATTCTATAGGTGTTGAAGAACTAAACGTATCCATGATATATATGATTATGTTCCCAATTTCTTGCACGTTCCACCGTTTTCATGCATGGATGTGTAGAGTGCAGTGCACTGCCAAATCTCCTGGGTGTTGTGTTTTCTACTGGGCACTATAAATTTCCTGGGTGCTACCTACTCTCCTGGGAGTTGTGTATTCCACAGTGCGCTACCTAAATTCGCTATTGAATTTTTGGCAGAGATGAAGTTTTCACATAGATACGCCATAATGGCGCTACCTATTGGCACCTGGAATCAAGGAGTTCGAATTCATTACTCTTTTAGGTGGCTGATGATGTGGAGAATGGTTGAGATAGTAGTTGGCAGCATGATAACAATTTACCACCTCTACAGGACACTTGGCATGCAAAAGGAGGCATATCAATGAATATCAATGGAGGATGTATGCAATAAGTCAATCGGTGTTGGAACTTCAAAGTTCAAGGGGTTTTTGTCGACTAGCACAATCATGCATTAAATTGGATCTGCCATTCAGTATTCATGAATCCCTCGATTCTCTGGTTTCTAGGGGCTTGCACTTGGTGAATAAATTAATCATCCAAAATATATTTTTCATAGCAGAAGAAACCTCCACATTAGTGTAAATGATGGTCTAATGGCTGAAAAATGGGTCTCATTGGAGGTTGAAGTAGTATCACACCACAATCACTTCATTTGGTGGGAATCCATGTTGTTGAGATTATGCTGCCACAGAAATTTGTTGTGGGAGAATTGTTCAGTTTTTCTGTCAGAAATTGGAAGATATATAAAGAGCATGTGACATTCCATTGCTGGAGTGGCTCAGTATACATGATACATCTTCACCTCATCTTGAAAAGTGGCAGCCTTGTGATGAGGTTCTGGAAACAGGATGATGAATGTAAATGACATGCATATAAAGGAGAGACAGTGTTGTTTGTGTGCAACCTGGTGAATGATATTATTATTTAAGATGTGTGTATGATGTTTTTGCATAATATCAGTTGCCAAAGCTCCTGAACATATCATTGATGCTCTCTTTGTAGCTTGGAAACATTGATGAATTCTCATCAAAGAATTGCAATCACCTAAAGATGGTGGGTTTGATACTATGCAAAGTCACTACTTTCTTTGCACACGCTCAAGTTGGAGATGTTGCATTTTTTACAGCGCTACCTAAAATTTGCACACAGACACACAGTGGCACTACCTAAATTCTAGCAGAAAACGAATTGTGCAAAGTTATTTTACTAGTTTTGAGTCATTAACTTGAAACTTGGATTATGATCAAATGGGAAGGAATTTTTGAAAACTGGAGGAGGTTGTTTTTCATCACATACCAAATAACAAAAACCTCTCTCAATTTTTTAAAATGTACTATTTTCATAGATTTATTTGACATAGAAGTGGTGCTATGGAATGTGTTGCTTAAACTTTGTTTTAAGACTGTTGAACTGGAAAATTTTGACCAGTTGACTTCTAGGAGGATTTCCGGGGGAAATAAGATGAATTTTAAAAATAAAAAGGAGTTTATTGTCAATAATAGACCTAGGAACATTAATGTCTTTCATTTTTCACACAGGTGTCATGGATTGGGAGATTCGAAAGAATCTTTGAGCCCTATGTTTTCAGTTTTCATGTTTTCCTATTCGAGACATGTTTTTGTGACACTTGTTGCGTCCAAATGGAGATGAATTTAACAAAACTGAGAGAGGATTTTCTTCATAACGAGCTTATCTACAAAAAATGTTCTCATATTTTACACAGATGTTGTATTTTGAGAATTACAAGTGGCATTTTGAAGCCTATTTTTCAGAATTTCACCTCCTAAAAATCAGGAAATCAATTAAAACGTGTCATTCTTTGTTTGTAACTGTTTCTATTTTGGGAAAGGGGTTGGAGTTCGAATTGGTGAGATGGAAATGACCTATGGTTATATATATTTCATGGTACAAGATTAGAATGGGTTCAGATGGTTGAGTTGAGGCTCCCAAATTGTAATTTTCTTTGACTAAGTAAACTGTTCTCTGGTTATGTACTAGACCTGGGAATTTTTTATTAGTAGAAGTCAGTTTTTCTTTACATCATCTTGTTACCTCTTATGCTGAAGTATTCATGATTCGAGGATCCACATGATTTTTTCATGGTTTTGTTATGATGAATGTTTGATTATAATGTTGTTGTGATGTTCTTCAGCTTACTTTAAACTTTGAATTCAAGAGGATCTTCTATTTGAGTTTTTATTTCTTGGGTTGGTTGAAGACCTAATGTTAATAGCAGACCTTTACACCTCTCTCACTAAGTCTTCCTCCTTTTCATTTTTATTCCAATTCACTAATTAAAGCTAATCAAGACCTCATTTTCTTGTGCATGATTAACCCAGATTTATGAGTTAAATCCTTATTATTCTGAGTCTTGTCCATTTGACCTTTTAAGAAACTCATTTACATTTACAAATATTTTGATGTTACCAAGCTCACCTAATTACAATCTAGGGTGACTTTTGGAGTGATAACACTCTCTCTCCTTATGCATTTTTTATTTTCCAAAAATGAAATTGAGAGAGCTCTTGTGGATTTGGCTTCCGGGAAAAAAACCCTAGAGAGTTTAGAGATTTGTTTTGGTGGTGAGACAATCCACCCTAGCTAGTCATTGAGAGGAGATCATCCATATCTTCTTACCATGCTTCATTGTGAAGGAGTTCATTTTATTAAGGCTGATATTTCT
>JASDQU010689422.1:43311-56197 GCA_032191745.1 Picea mariana | reverse complement strand
TGACGTCACCCTTGGTTATTTCATCTTGATGCAGCAACGTTTCATTTTATAAGCAATTGAATGGTAGTTAAAGGCATTTATTAGATGGTCTGTTGATTTGTTACATTGAATGCCATGTCATTTTAGTATTTATTGAGGAAGTGATATTATTTGCATTTCTATATTAATAAACATTGACTTCATCAATATTTATTGCCATAATTTCTTATTTGAATATTAGATAGTCATTAATGTACATGAAGTACTAACCAAGACCTGCATATATCAGTTTGTTGTTGTTTTGTTCTCGGGCAGGGACTCTACTTGGTTATTATTCATCTTTATTGGTTGTTTAGCCGAGACTATCTTTTGGTGGTAACTTGTGAAGGGGGAAAACTTGTCTTTGAACTACTATCCTTTTGCCTCTTCAAAACTCTAGGTTATCGGGGACGTCTCCCATGGGCCTAATCTCCCTAAAGAGAAAGAACCTCCCCATCGTGGTGACATTGAGTGGGATAGGTTCCTATTACGCCAGTTTGACCTACAAACTTCAAGCTTTTGTCCTCCCTACAAACTGTGTGATAACAGGTTTGATACTATGCAAAGTCACTACTTTTTTTTCACATGCTCAAGTTGGATATGCTGTTTTTTTTATAGCGCTACCAAAAATTTTCACAAAGTCTCACAGTGGCGCTACCTAAATTCTGGCAGAAAACGAATTGTGAAAAGTTATTTTACCAGTTTTGAGTCGTTAACTTGAAACTTGGATTATGATCAAATGGGAAGGAATTTTTGAAACCTGAAGGAGTTTTTTGTTCATCACATACCAAGTAACAAAAACCTCTCTCGGTATTTTAAAATGTTCTATGGTCATAGAGTTATTTGACATAGAAGTGGTGCTATGGAACGTGCTCCTTAAACTTTGTTTTAAGACTACTAAACTGGCAAATTTTGACCAGTTGACTTCTAGGAGGATTTTCGGGGGAAATAAGATGAATTTTAAAAATAAAAAAGGAGGTTGTTGTCAATAAAAGACCCAGGAACATTAACCTCTTTCATTTTTCACACAGGTTTCATGGATTGGGAGATTCGAAAGAATCTTTGAGCCCTATGTTTTCAGTTTTTGTGTTTTCCTATTCGAGACATGTTTTTGTGACACCTGTTGCGGCCAGCTGGAGATGAATTTAACAAAAATGAGAGAGGTTTTTCTTCATAACGAGCTTATATACAAAAAAAGTTCTCATATTTTACACAGATGTTGTATTTTGAGAATTACAAGTGGCATTTTGAAGCCTATTTTTCATAATTTTGCCTCCTGAAAAGCAGGAAATCAGTTAAAACATGTCATTCTTTATTTGTAACTGTTTCTATTTTGGGAAAGGGGTTGGAGTTCGAATTAGTGATCTAGAAAGGACCTATGGTGCTATATATTTCATGGTACAAGAGTAGAATGGGTTCAGATGGTTGAGTTGAGGCTCCCAGATTGTAATTTTTTTTTTACTAAGTAAATTGTTCTCTGGTTATGTACTGGACCTGAGAATTTTTTATTAGTAGAAGTCAGTTTTTCTTTATATAATCTTGTTAACTATTATGTTGAATTATTCATGATTGGAGGATCCACATGAGTTTTTCATGGTTGTGTTATAATGAATGTTTGATTATAATGTTGTTGTGATGTTCTTCAGTTTGCTTTAAACTTTGAATTCAAGAGGATCTTGTATTTGAGTTTTTCTTTCTTGGGCTGCTTGAAGACCTGATGTTAATAGCATACCTTTACACCTCTCTCACTAAGTCTTCTTCCTTTTCATTTTTATTCCAATTCGCTGATTGAAGCTAATCAAGACCTCATTTACTTGTGCATGATTAGCCCAGATTTCTGAGTTAAAGCCTTAAAATCCTGAGTCTTGTCCATTTGACCTTTTAAGAAACTCATTTACATTTACAAATATTTTGATGTTACCAAGATCACCCGATTACAGTCTAGGGTGACTTTTGGAGTGATAACATAAATGGCGTCATTTCCAGGAAGAGATTTTAGCAGATTGAAAAGCTCCATGGGAAGAACGACATTGCACAGCTCCAACTTTAGATGGTGACTAAATTTGGACACCTTCAAGACTGCACATTCACCATGGCGACTCCATGAAGATGAACCTGTTGGAAGACTCCACTGTGGGAACAAGCTTGGACAGAAATGGGAGGCAAGTTCAGGTATCAAGTTTTGAATTTATTTCTGTAACTTGTGCTCTTTATCCTTCATTCTTTCTTGAATTTCCCTGCACACATTAGGAGAATCATAATCTGGTTTGTATACTCTAAGGACCACCAGCCAGCTCTTGCATATTCCTTTTTCAAACAAGTAGATTTACCCCCTTCCCCTGTCATTGATGTTAAGGATATCCATCCACTTCAAACACCTGAAGAAGATGAGGTTCATAAACACTTTTTTAATTAGTCTGAACCTTATGATTCTCTCCCCTCTCCATATTTCAAAGTTGATTTATTACCTTCTATCATTCCCTCTATTGTTAATAACCAGCCTGTTGAAATTCAGCATGCACCAAATGATTATTGCCCTTTTGCAAATAATAAAACTGATTCAGTTTAGGTTGCCAACTCGTTTGACCTTTACCAACAACCTTATAGTGTTTAGTAGCCCACTAACTTCCAGTTTAAGGTTAGGGGAAAGATGTTTGGACCTCTAAAGCTTCCATCCTTTCTTCATCATTACCCTCCCAGATTTGTAGACTACCTACCCACTTTTTCTAGAAAAGATAACACTACAGGAGAAGAGCATTTGTCAACCTTTCAAGACTTCATTGATAATATCGATATCTTGCATGAAGATATTATCATGAGGCTTTTCTCTAAATATTTGATTGGAGATGCTACCTTGTGGTTCAAGAATATAGAAGTTTCTTCCATTGGTTCATGGGATGAACTATATGACACATTTTTAAAGTGTTGGGGTGAGAACAAGTCATTGGATCAGTACCTACATGAGTTCACTACTTTGAGAAGGGGAAAAAATGAAGTTTTGATTGTTTTTAATCAAATGTTTTACAGCTTGTATTGCAGCCTGCCCCTAAAAATTAAACCTTCTGAGATTGTTGCCATGGTGTATTACATAATGTCTCAATATTCTGACCTTGTTTTGTATCTTAGGGAAAGAAAATCTACATCTTTATCACATTTGTTCACGGATGTTGTGGAAGTGGAGGAGAACCTCCGAGCTTGTGGTAGAATTCAAAGTCAGCATCATGTTAGTTCTGAACATGAGGCAGATTTTGATTTGGTCCTCGAAGCATGTAGCTTTGACAACCTTTCCCCTGAGGAAGTCATTGTCTCAAACATTGACCAAGAGTAGCTTGTTGTTGACAAACACTTTGGTAATGAATACTTTGCTATTAGAGAGCATCCTTAAACAAGACATTCTAAATGTCAAGAGTCAAAGGTTTGTTATGGACAACCTATTTTGATGGAAATACCAATGATGGTGATGAACAAAAATTTTCTATGATTTGATTGGAACCTCTTAGCACTATTCATGTATATGATGATTATGATCTTGATCCTTGTAAATGCTATGGAATCGTTGAAAGGGATTTTCATATAAATATAATCTCTTATCCATCACCAACAAATGAACAGTCATGTCTTGATAAAAACCATGTGCATAAGAAAACAAGATGTTAGTATGGTTCAGCTTCTAAGTAGGAAGGTAATGAATGTGAAATAGATTTGGAACAGCAGAAAGCATATGAGCTTATTTTAGATTTGGCTCTGAATTCTTCAACATTGGCAGAATATTCTAAAGATGGGTATGAATGTGAATTTTATGATCAGTTTGCAGACCCAGTTGAGCCTATGGAAACCAGTGATTTCATAAGAAATTATATGTTCTTAGCTGATCTTAATTCATATGATTTTAATATTGTTTTATCATCGTCCCCTGAGCAATATTCCGATGAAGAAGTGGTAGTTTTTGATGATCATAATTTTCTCTCGAGAGAACCAGAAAGTCATCAGTCTTCCATCATAGATGAATTCATGGTTGAGCAGGTGTTTTCCTTGGATCAACATGTTTATGAGCTTGGTTTCAAAAACCCAATGGAAGCCTTCATGGAATCATACATTTCAGAGAACTTTAAATTTTCAGATTCCCTTACCTTGCAAATGTTTCATGGTGGGTATGGTTTCCTGAATGAGTTTTTATCACTGTTGTTACATTTCAAACATCATTTATTGATAGGTGGTATGGATGAGATTATTTCAGTTTTAAAATTGCTTGACTGGTTGTTATTGAAGGCATCATTTACTTAACCAATTGCAGAGCTGGTTAGAGTAGAGTAGGGTAGGAAATAAGCTCGTTCTCTGAGCATTTATTTTCTTCTAGTTTGCAGCAGAAATATTAGTCAGCTTGTATGAATAAAGGCCAGTTTTGAAGGTATGCAGAGATCAGTTGCACAAGGAAGATGACTCCATAGCCCAATGGTAAAGGTGACTAGAACTACTAGGTTCTTGGAAACCCCACAGGGAGGTCTCCATCCCAGTTGGAGCCAATGTTAGCACTAAATTTTTCCAATATATTTTGAGAGCGTCTTCAACATATTTATGTTGAAATTATCAAAATCCCTTTGAGTGTTTTCCAATTTCCAAACCTCAAATTCCCCAATCTGTCTTGACAAGTTCCTATTGATATCTTTGCCTAATAAATCCTTTGGCTTCATCCTCTTGACCTGCAAATAAATGGTTAGAAATCCTTATTAGATTCTGTCAAATCTTTATGATAAGTTTGTCATAAAAACACTTTTATTATTATTATTATTATTATTATATATATATATATATACAATGTTTTTCTAAACTATTTTGTAGTTTATGAATTATGTTTATTATATATATTTATTTAATAAAACAAAATCAAAAAGGGTGTGTGCGCTTAAGTGTCTTACTTCTAAATTCCCTCAAACCTAAGATTTATCACATATGCCAATTCCAAGTCATGTTTACATGTCATACCATCCTACATGCTAGCTGCGCATTCAACTCAAATTCAAGCCATAAATTAAGTCAACATTCTAGCTGTTCAGTGCTCAGTGAAACTACAAATGCCTAATTTGCAGGATGCATGCGCAAGTGCCATGATGAGACGTCAATGCAGTGTTGTTTAAAGATTCTATAGGTGTTGAAGAACTAAACGTATCCATGATATATATGATTATGTTCCCCATTTCTTGCACGTTCCACCGTTTTCATGCATGGATGTGTAGAGTGCAGTGCGCTGCCAAATCTTCTGGGTGCTTCATTTTCTCCTGGGCACTATAAATTTCCTGGGTGCTACCTACTCTCCTGGGAGTTGTGTATTCCACAGTGTGCTATCTAAATTCGCTACTGAGTTTTTGGCAGAGATGAAGTTTTCACATAGATACGCCATAATGGCGCTACCTATTAGCACCTGGAATCAAGAAGTTCGAATTCATTACTCTTTTAGGTGGCTAATGATGTGGAGAATGGTTGAGATAGTAGTTGGCAGCATGATAACAATTTACCACCTCTACAGGACACTTGGCATGCAAAAGGAGGCATATCAATGAATATCAATGGAGGATGTATGCAATAAGTCAATCGTTGTTGGAACTTCAAAGTTCAAGGGGTTTTTGTTGACTAGCATAGTCATGCATTAAATTGGATATGTCATTCAGTATTCATGAATCCCTCAATTCTCTGGTTTCTAGGGGCTTGCACTTGGTGAATAAATTAATCATCCAAAATATATTTTTCATAGTAGAAGAAACCTCCACACTAGTGGAAATGATGGTCTAATGGATGAAAAATGGGTCTCATTGGAGGTTGAAGTAGTACCACACCACAATCACTTCATTTGGTGGGAATCCATGTTGTTGAGATTATGCTGCCACAGAAATTTGTTGTGGGAGAATTGTTCAGTTTTTCTGTCAGAAATTGGAATATATATAAAGAGCATGTGACATTCCATTGTTGGAGTGGTTCAATATACATGATACATCTTCACCTCAGCTTGAGAAGTGACAGCCTTGTGATGAGGTTCTGGAAATAGGATGATGAATGTAAATGACATGCATATAAAGGAGAGACAGTGTTGTTTGTGTGCAACCTGGTGAATGATATTATTATTTAAGATGTGTGTATGATGTTTTTGCAGAATATCAGTTGCCAAAGCTCCTGAACATATCATTGATGCTCTTTTTGTAGCTTGGAAACATTGATGAATTCTCATCAAAGCATTGCAGTCACCTAAAGATGGTGGGTTTGATACTATGCAAAGTCACTACTTTCTTTGCACACGCTCAAGTTGGAGATGTTGCATTTTTTACAGCGCTACCTAAAATTTGCACACAGACACACAGTGGCGCTACCTAAATTCTAGCAGAAAACGAATTGTGCAAAGTTATTTTACTAGTTTTGAGTCATTAACTTGAAACTTGGATTATGATCAAATGGGAAGGAATTTTTGAAAACTGGAGGAGGTTGTTTTTCATCACATACCAAATAACAAAAACCTCTCTCAGTTTTTTAAAATGTATTATTTTCATAGATTTATTTGACATAGAAGTGGTGCTATGGAATGTGTTGCTTAAACTTTGTTTTAAGACTGTTGAACTGGCAAATTTTGACCAGTTGACTTCTAGGAGGATTTCCGGGGGAAATAAGATGAATTTTAAAAATTAAAAAGAGGTTATTGTCAATAATAGACCTAGGAACATTAATTTCTTTCATTTTTCACACAGGTGTCATGGATTGGGAGCTTCGAAAGAATCTTTGAGCCCTATGTTTTCAGTTTTCATGTTTTCCTATTCGAGACATGTTTTTGTGACACTTGTTGCATCCAAATGGAGATGAATTTAACAAAAATGAGAGAGGATTTTCTTCATAACGTGCTTATATACAAAAATCGTTCTCATATTTTACACAGATGTTGTATTTTGAGAATTACAAGTGGCATTTTGAAGCCTATTTTTCATAATTTCGCCTCCTAAAAATCAGGAAATCAATTAAAACGTGTCATTCTTTGTTTGTAACTATTTCTATTTTGGGAAAGGGGTTGGAGTTCGAATTGGTGAGATGGAAATGACCTATGGTTATATATATTTCATGGTACAAGAGTAGAATGGGTTCAGATGGTTGAGTTGAGGCTCCCAGATTGTAATTTTTTTTTACTAAGTAAATTGTTCTCTGGTTATGTACTGGACCTGAGAATTTTTTATTAGTAGAAGTTAGTTTTTCTTTACATCATCTTGTTACCTCTTATGCTGAAGTATTCATGATTCGAGGATCCACATGATTTTTTCATGGTTTTGTTATGATGAATGTTTGATTATAATGTTGTTGTGATGTTCTTTAGTTTGCTTTAAACTTTGAATTCAAGAGGATCTTCTATTTGAGTTTTTCTTTCTTGGGTTTCTTGAAGACCTAATGTTAATAGCAGACCTTTACACCTCTTTCACTAAGTCTTCCTCCTTTTCATTTTTATTCCAATTCACTGATTAAAGCTAATCAACACCTCATTTGCTTGTGCATGATTAACCCAGATTTATGAGTTAAAGCTTTATTATTCTGAATCTTGTCCATTTGACCTTTTAAGAAACTCATTTACATTTACAAATATTTTGATGTTACCAAGCTCACCTGATTACAATCTAGGGTGACTTTTGGAGTGATAACACCCTCTCTCATTATGCATTTTTTATTTTCCAAAAACGAAATTGAGAGAGCTCTTATGGCTTTGGCTTCCAAGACAAAAACCCTAGAGAGTTTAGAGATTGGTTTTGGTGGTGAGACAATCCACCCTAGCTAGTCATTGAGAGGAGATCATCCATATCTTCTTACCATGCTTCATTGTGAAGGAGTTCATTTTATTAAGGATGATATTTCTCTTTCAGTTGTTGATTTATTTGATTGTGGTTGAGTACTTCATTGGTGGCTAGGGATTTCACATTGTGGCTTGAGTGGTACTATGGGGAGTCCAAGTTTCCTTGAAGGGAGCCACACCATAGAAAGGAGGTTGATTTCTATTGTAAGGAGGTTGAGTTTTCTTTCCTGAGGTCGCATCCTTTTCTGGTGGTTGAATAAATCTAGTGGGGATTTGATATAGATCAAAGAAGGTGTCGATTCTCCCATATTGTACAAGTATTTACTATGGGGACATTTTTCCTTGGCAAAGGGTTAATGTGCTTGTTTTTGGAAGCAATTTATGTCTACTAAGAGGGTGATTGTAGGGGGTTGTCACCTACAGCTTGTTCACAAGGTTTTGGAGTTTCTACGTGTTATTGCCATAACAATTTTCTTTTGATGGAATCCAAATCTCTAAATTTGGCGAGGAGATACATCGGTATGGAGGCATGATAGTTTGGAGGATCGGGTCACATCTAGTGGAAAAGGGATAAATATAGCGGATGCACAGAAGTTGATGGGGCCTAGTGGGCCACAGATCTTAAAAAGCCCAGATCGACGGTCAGGAGACGTATCCGGTGAAGAAATAACACAAAGGTTAATCGCTCGAGAGCAAGCCAGGGGAAATATAGTGGTTTCAGCTCGCAGACACGTGGCTCCACCAGAGGCATATCGGGGCAAAAATCAGTCTACCCAAAATCGCTTTGCCTCGCTCCCGATATCGAAAAGCGCATATAAAAGGAGGGCCCCAGTCATTATTTTATGATATTTAAAATCATTTGAACGTTTGAAAGTTGGCGCAAATTCTCTGATCGAACTGAAGCTCAACAGTGAACCAGACTCACGCATTCTCCACTCATTCACAGGTATTTTTCATCATGGCCATGAATCCTGTCATTTTATCCATAACAGATCAAGATCCCGCCTCTAAAGAAGAATCCCTAATTAACAGGGACTCCGATATATTTGACACAGAAATAACCGCCTCACCCATTTTCGTATCCAGAGAAAATTTGTTAGATAATGTTGAGAAATGAATACACTTCCTTGAAGTGGCCTAAGCCTCCATAACCCCCTATGCCATCGAAGTCACGTTCCCTTTCCCAGAATTCATAAGTTGGTGTGAAAAACAGTACTCGCAGGAAGAAAAGGTCATTTTGAATAAGTTAGGGTCAAAGGTCTTGTGCATAGTAGATAGCCCGTCAATTCGACACACCCTCGGTACATCAGAGTCTTCCCCCATAGCGTTTGAGCCCTTCGAGGAAGAGAAACTGATTACAGTCTACAGAGAATGTCCCCCCGAGGTCAAAACCATATTTTTGCAAACCATTGTTAAACCTAAACATCATTTTGAGAGTTTGTCGTTGCTTATGAAAGTAAGCGTCATGGTTATTGAGGTCCAGTGGGCCTGTTCCATACTCAGTCAAATTTTAGGATTGGATAACGACAAGTTTGTAGTAGAGGTCATGTTAGGTTTTTTGTTGACCTTTTTCAATCAGATTCCATTCTGTCAGTCAGTATCATTTTTGAAGAGTTCATCATTGATAATGTGCACAAACAGCTAGTAAATTTTCAATCACCAAGACACTTCTGGTATTACATGCACCTACTTAGAATGTTCCTGGAAACAAATAAAATAGATTTCCCTGAAGCTACATTCATCTCGACTGAGTGCAAAATGATCACAATGCTCATTTTTATAACTAAGATCATGTCCATATTTTATAGCTTAATATTTAGCACTGGCCTGCCAAGGGTTTTGGAAGAAATAAAAAGTTCTTTACAACCCAATCTAGAGAACAGGGTAGGAGATTGGGTGTTTTTCATGCATTCTATTGTAATTTGGGTATATGGTTATCAAGAGGGACCTTACTTTTTACCTATTTTATTGACTCCCAGAGTCTTTGCCCTAGATCTCATCAGGCAAAGGATGATCTCAGAAACAGAACATTTTCTAAAAATTCACAAAGAACCTAACTTAAAGTTTCCTTTCATAATAGGACCCTTTGTGGTAAAGACTAGGTCTTGTTTGCCTCAGATCCAGGCCAAGCTCAGTGAATTTGGGTTTACACAGCTACAAGGGAGGAAATATGATCCACACCAGGTCATATCTAAAAGAAGATTGATGAGCAAACAAGGCCCCTATGAGCATGAGCATGTTAAAGGATTTGATAAACTAGCAAATCTGAAAACCTTTGCAGATATGGAAGTCATTTTGCAGCTTGATTAGACACAACAAATAGAGTCAGCCTCACAGCAGATCTAGTCACTGAAAAATTCTCCAAGGTTGATTATTAAATCTCCCAAGATGAGTGTTTATAACAAGAGGAGCAGTTCAGAGGCCCTGGGTGCCAGTGGTCAGCAAAATGTTCCCAAGAAAATGAAAATCGCACAGTCCCCACAGATAGTAAACCTGGAGGAGGAAGAACCTAAAGAGAAAAAGAACATGGATATGGTGGAGAGTGGAACCAAAAATGAAGAATCCAATACAGGGAACATGCCATAGGGTGAAAGCGGCTCAAGAGATTTCATCAGCAAGAAACATGTCTTTAATAAGGCACCTACAGCGGTCTACCAATCCAAAGAAGATTTAGCAAACCAATACACTGTGAAAGGAAATCTGGCCATGAGTGAAATAAGAGATTTGATACCTGAAGTAGAGAGGATCTCCCAGCACAAGTCTTCCTTGTTTTCATTCAGTGATGTAGAAAGGAAGACAATTGACATAGCGGTGGCAGATGAGGATAAAGTGTCTGAAATCGGGCTGCATTATGAAAATATTGGTGCCCCAGATAAGGTAAAATTCCACAAAAACGCCAGTGACATGCTATATTCAGACTACCTGGGTCTGAGTTTGAGGGTTTCAAGACTGAAAACCCATGCATTTAAATTGGATGGACAATAGAAATAGGAAAAAGCATCCAGCAGAGCCTGGAAGATTGTTACACATTATTTCCATCACTCTTATGACTGTTAATGATGTAAACCTATCCTTTGTCTTTAGAAGGATCAGTGGCCTGAATTATTTAAAAAAGAAGGGAGAAGAACTTTTCCTGAGAGAAGAAATTGTATTTTCCTTTGTAAAAACCATATTAAGGAAGATCGGCATAGGCTGCACTATACATAGGGTGTGGCGATGCCTAATCGTCGCACCCTACTCTAAAGCTAGACTGTGACATTGCCGCAGGCTGCACTATAGATAAGGTGTGATGATTTCTGTACGTGGGAAAAATGGGCATCTTCTCAATGCTTCTAGAAGGAGAAGATTCTATGGTGAGGTGGCCTCTGAATGGTTTGGATCTTACTTGCTTTCATGATTTAGTGGGATCATCCTAACCTCCTCACTTTATCCTCTTTAGCTTATAAAAGGAGAGGAGCTCTCATGGAGAAAGTTAGCTTGGGTTTTGTAGCTTGGATTCTTTGGAGCTTGTATATTGTCTTTGAGCTTTGCTTTGTCAAGATAGATTGTGAGTAGCTATCAGATCTACAGTCTCAGAATCTGTGGATTAGAAGTGTGTGGGAAGTAAGGAACTGTTGGAAGGAACCTGACAACATCAAGGCATCTAGTTGTATCTTTCTTCCACATTCTTTAATATAGATATACTTTTATTTCCCATATGAATGTTATTTGTTCATATTGTATGATTCATTGATCACATACATAGTTTCATATCAAATAGACTCTTTTATTCTTGTCTTCGTTGGATTGTGTTCTTTTGCAGATATTTCTACATAAGCCTCGTGACAGAGCTTGGATTGCATTGGCGAAGTCGAATCTTTGATATTTAAAAGGTATGTTCTAGATCAATTTCTCATTTGATAATTGAAATCTAAGGAAAGAGTAGTGTATTGTCTCATTTTGTTCTAGATTCGTAGTGAAGCTAGGGGGATTGATTTGTGTCTGCACTTAACAATTAGCCCAATAAAAAAATTGGAGACCATACTAGGGAATGAATTGTTTTCCTAGTTTGTCTTTCTTTATTTCTTTGATTGCTTGGGTTTTGTTTTCTGAGTCACTGGGAGATCCAGCTTGACTCTCTGATTGTTAAACTTCACTGGAAAAACCTTCATTATTTTTATTTTTTCCATTTTCATTTGATCGTCACACCCTGCTTTGAGGGGTACTGTGACGATCTAGGATCGACGTACACTACCTTTTTGACACAGTGCAGCGTCGTCGCACTGTATTTGTTCTCTGGCCTATGATGATCAGGGGTCGTCGATCTGTGTTGGTCTATAGCCTACGGCGATTGTGGAGAAATTGGTTTTTGATGGTCTTTCTTTCCCAGATCTGTGATATGGTTCTGGGGTGAATTTTTGTGTTTGATTATAGTCTGTTTACAATTTGCTTGATAGTCTTTGAGATGCTTTTAACCATATTTGCTTTTCTTTAGCTTGTTTTCTTTTGAAATATTTGATCTCTTGCTTTGAGTGTCTTTAAGTTACAAAGCATTGTTTTTCTTTAGAATTGTTTAGTGAAAGAATACTTATTTTTCTGAATAGTTTGTTTTAAAAGAAAATGTGTTTGGGTTGCTTTGTTTTATAGAGATTTTCTATTTCTTTTGGCTATCTTTGAAACAAAAAAAAATTAATTTCTTGCTTTGCATTAGATTGGGGGCATCTTTCCATTTGAAGTAGAGTAATTGCATGATTTTTGGCATTTTTTGGTCTTGAATTCTGAAAAAATTTCCCCCTCATGGTCAGGGGGGCCAAGAATCATGTATTGTTGTATAGTCTCTTCAGCTCATTTCTTGAAGATCTTGATATTTATGAGTTTAATATAATTTTGGGACATTGTGAATCTAGGAATGATAAACGTTTTCTCCTTCTCGTAATATAGCTTTCATCGAAGTTAAATATTTTCATTCTCATTTATTTTCATTGTTTAGAGTCGATCAAAACATCATTTAGTCCATGCCATTTTCCTCTCGAGTAAACAACAACCTTAAAATAAAGCACTTATAAAAATTTATCA
>JASDQU010689421.1:6728-30810 GCA_032191745.1 Picea mariana | reverse complement strand
CAGAGAGAGAGAGAGAGATGCATCAACCTCTAGGTTTTCAGCACCTTCTTCTCACGAGAGAATTGACCATGACCCATTACCGAAGTTTGGTATATTGTCAGAGGCTCCAAGATGGAAAGTGTTAAGTATGGTGGGGAACGAAACGTTACCCTTGTGAGGCCCCCCAGTAGTACCCCTTTTCTCTAGGCGGTGACAACGCGAGACTAGGGCACAAAAGCTGACCACCAAGGTGAAACAAGACAACAAACACAATTTCCCAAGCCAATGATCCATTATCCATCTTCAACCAAAGATCCTCACCCACATGCCCAATAAATTAAGTACAACACTTTGCATGAAAGAAGGACCGACATACCTCATGGTGATGCTGGCTTACCATCTCCCATACACTGGGTGGTCTGGATGTGATGAGCCTTGGTTGATCTGTAGTTGTAGAGGTAAACGAGGGGGGTTGTTGTGCTGTCATCTGTGGACATGCTGATCATTATCATGGTCAGGATCATTGTCTGGGCCGTGAGACATGATCTCCTCTAGTTACCCCTAGGCATGGGGGGTTAACATTCCCTCTTCTCATGAGCCACCAACTGAGTTGCATCTGTCGGTGGAGGAACAACCTTCTCCACGATCTCCCAAAGGTTATGTTCCTTCAAAAGCAAAGTAACCCTTGCTTTTCAGGACAAAAAGTTAGATGCTCCATCCAATTGGTCTTCAACCTGAGACTGGTTGCTGCCATTTCTAGATCTGATCAAACTGCCGTGGAATCAACCCTGCTGATTTATAGATCTGCAGAAATCCTCTGAAATTGGCTTACCTTTAGAGTTAGAGCTCTGATACCATGTTATTTTTCTAATCCCAGCCCTAGATAAATTATTTCCTAGTGATTTCCTTGTTGAAAAATTAAATTGCAGCTCACTAAATAATTTACACTTGCTGAAATAATTAACAAGAATTAAATAGCGGAAGCAAAATGGAAACCAATCTCACAATGACACATGCACAACAAATTTCTGCTCTTCAGATATGCTTTTCATTAAATAATGTCCAAGCATACAAGGGCTCCCTTATCGGGAAAATGGCCCAAAGAAGAAAATACAACCAACAACAAGCCTAGCAAATATGCCCTTTGAGAAAACCCTTTGTCTGCAAATCTGCCCCAGAAACCCCTCTGCTCGCAGCTGCCACTGTACGACCTATACAACCCTCTTGTATGGCCTTGTTGTATGACCCGTACAGTTTGCAAAACAGGCTCGTGGCCTACTGTACGGCCCACGACCTGCTGTACGGTGGGTTGCCGTGGCCTGTACCACCACCATACGACTGTACATCCCGTGCTGGGTTGTATGGTCCTCCAACAAACAATTCGAGGCCTTTGCCCTATTGGTACGGCCTCTTGAAAGGTGCTCTAGCTGCTATCCTTTTCCCCCTTGCCAAATCTACAGAGTGAAAGTCCTTCTCCACTCTGAAATGTGTCATTGACTCGTTGTTTGTGCATCTTTTCCTCTCACCTTGGCTGCCTTTTATAATTTTGAGTTGAGCCCTAACCCTAATCTCCAAAGTGATCAATGGTTGAGATTAAATCTCAACTCACTTGAGATCAATGGCTAAGATTCATTTAATTAACTTAATTCACTAATGCTAAAAACTTAGGCATTTCATTAAATTAACCTCTATTAATTATAAAATGACATTCACTTTAATAATTAAATTATTAAAGTGAATTTCCAAAGTTCTAAGAGGTATTAATGACGCTTTCCACATATTAGACACACCAATGTGGAAATACCTGTTCAAGCTACAAACTTCAACATTCATAAGGTAACTAGTGATTGAATTTGATCTGGTCATCTCTATGGATCCGAGTTTGTTTCCCAATATCATCATGATCTTTTTGTTTATGTTCTCACTCTGGTAAAGGCCAACCGGGGATTCAAACATTTCCTTTGCAGTTTTTGATCATCCGCTTGGGCTTCATTTCCTTCTCCTTGCGAGCTGCCAACTGATGTGGATTTGTAGGCGATGGCACAACATCCTTGATAATATCCGAGAGATCATTTCTTCTAATAAGAGTGTAACCCTCACTTTACATGACAAGAAATTTGAGGTGCCATCTAGACTATCCTTGAATTTGAGGCTCGCTGAGGTCATCTTTGAGATCTAATGCGCAAACTCCCAGATCTAAAAATTGGTCCTTTAATAGAAAAATTGAAACCCTTTAACTACTGGTCCTTCTTTCCAACAGTTGATTTACTGTTGTAAATTCATGAGAATCTCAATCAGAGAAGTTGCTTTGATACCATATAAAATTTTCAAGCCTAGGTGACTGTTGTCCTAATGTTCTCTAATTAAATAACTCAAAAACATAATTTATTTAACAACAGAAAATTAAATTTCTGAACATTGCATCAATCACACATTAGATGAAAAATGAACAACGGAAGAAATAAAACACATACACAAAGATTTCTCCTTCGAATCGGTGTTTCATTCCTTTGATCAAACGTTGCAAGGTGACTTCTGCAGCTTGCTTTCAACCAATAGCTGTACGGTCATTAAATCTCTTAGATCTGAAGTGTACAGCTTCTGTAAGAAAGAAAAAGCTACAGCAGTACGGTACAACAGTACGATGTGCTCTTTTCCTGCTTGTTCTGAACAACAGATCGCTCTTCCTTCGTTCTCAACAATGAAGCACACTCAAGCAATCACAGAAGATAAAGTAGAACTTGCAAATCTAAAGGTGTATGGCCTATGAATGGAAAACACTACTACAAGAGTGTATGGCATGCTGTACTTGCTAGTCACTTCAGCAATCTGCACTTCTTCTCCTTGAATGCACTCTGCACTTCTCCTGCTCTCTTCTCACGTATGAGATTGCCCCTTCCCCATCTTGTCTTATTTATGCTTTGAGTGAAGATAAATATTCTCCTCATTCCTAGCAACTAATCTCCTCAATCCTAGTTGCCATCTATCTCAATCATGAGATGTACGGCTAAGATTATATCCTAATCTAAGTCACCAATGTTCTAGAACTTCTAGAACATTTCATTAAGATTCCTAAGACTAGTTGACTTCAAAACATTAGACATTCACTTTTTCTTATATTTTTAAAGTGAAATTACAAGATAGAATTATCTGTCACTCTTCCTAAGTGGTCACTGATAAAAAGTCTCGAACCACTTCCTGCACGTTCACACTGAACCTGTGCAAGAAGTTCTTGTTCGAGCTACATTTCTCAACAAGGAATATGTCAATTTTCACATGCACTTCTATGTGACTAATTTCAGATCTGAAAATTACTTCCTAGTTATCAAATAGTAAAATCTAACTGTTATCACTGAACAATTTTACACGGAAATTATGACAGAAAATTACAGTAGTGGAAACAAGAAGTTCTGAGATAAATCATCCACACATTTGAGACACAACAACTTCTGTTCTGTAAATTGTCAAATTCAGAAATTTCTGAAGGCAAAAACCTTTCCAGCTTACACAAATTCACCAAAATCTGAGGACAATCTTGTCCTCTGAAAAACCAAAAACTCAGCAAAAATTCCGGAACAATTTATCACTTGCAAACCTGTTGACGTCACCCTGCTGTATGGACTTGTACGACATGCACGTGTGGTCCGTACAGTCCATACCACACGTGCGGCCTCTCTCCTCTCACACATGTGGTTCAGTCCGTACCACACGTGCAACTTATTCTTCTCAGCTGCGGCTTCTCTCCTCCACACGTTCGGCCTCTCTCCTCTCACACATGTGGTTCTCCCTGCCAAGAATAAAAAATAGAATGGCCAAAAAACCCTAGGCCAGATTGCCTAGGTGCAAAAATTCCTTTGCTGAAATCTCCATCCTCCCAGCACAAGTGTTTACTCACTTATGCTAACTCCATAATGTCACAATTTCCTCCTCTCCTTTTATAGGAGTCTAATGTGAGATTAGAAGCCCTTAGCTTACTCTAAGGAGTCCTCCATTAAACTCAACATTAAATTAGAATATTTAATTTTTCTTTGTGGGTGTGAAACCCCAACACAAGCCCACAAGGCCCACCAACAAGCCCATGAGGACTTAGTCTCATTCCAAGGGTGTTTTCTCCGAAACAAAAAAGTAATTTGGTGCCAACTAATATTCCCACTTGTCTAACACCTCGGCCTCTTGTGGGAATACCTCCCGAAGCTACAAATCATCAACATAATATGGCTTATCAAATCCTTATCTTCAAGGGAAGATGCAATGGATGTTTGTGTTCCTTTATTTGACTTTTCATCACCCATATCTTCTTCACGAGGAGCTGCAATAAGATCTTCAATAATCTCATCTTCTACGGGATCTGAAATATCATGCACAAGTGGCTCATTGGATGAAAGAGAAAGCTGGTCATCCTCATGAAATTCATTTTCAAGCTTTTCTTGGTCAATGCCACTATATTTTTTTTTGATATACTTGACCAAGGACCTCAAATCTTCACTCCTATCTTTGATTTCAGCCAAGAGAGAACTCAAAGGGTTTCTCTCAGATTCATGCATTAGATATATCATTTTTTCTTTATCTTGGCAAGCTTCCATTAGATCCTCAACCCTTTCTTCTTCCTCATATCTAGGGTCCCATTGTTTGTAAAATGTTTGAATCAAACATGCAAAAGATGATATTTCCCCTTCGCCACAATCTCTAAACCAATCCTTTGGATGTCCTACCAAGCTATGTGAAAACAATCTCATCATAACATCTTTCTTCTCTATCTTAAGCTTTGAAATACGATCCATAAAAGATGCAACATGATGTACCCCTAGATGAATGTCCCCATGAAACCTTGGAATGGGCTTGGTCCATCCTTATGTTGGAGGGGACTTATGTGGATACACAGGTATTACCTGAAAAATTCAAAGGGGCATACACTCTAGGATGCATCTCTTCTAAGAATGATGCCATACTAAGTCACTTCCAAATCTTCGAAATGGATGATATGAAATCTGAAAAATATATTACATTCATACCTATGGAGTGGAGTCACGAGGCAAGTCTTCAATGCCTTCAAATTTGATGGATGTCCTCACCTCTACAAACAACAATTTGCTTCTTAAGTCTTCAAGGAATAGGGTTTTGTCCTTTCATGGAGTCGCTAGATGAGAAAGAGATCTTCAAAGAAATACCCTCATTAATCAATGCAACAAAACAATTGATTCTCTAGGAAATGGATTTTATTCCTGGAAACGATGCCTAAATGTTACCTCCCAAACTTGCACTTTAAATGGTAAAGTCTTAAAACAGAAGTGCAACCTTAGAGAAACTAATAGGGGTTGTCCATTGTCACCAGAACAACGCCCTCTCTCACTTTAGGCCAGCTCTCCTCCAACATAAGGGAGAAATCCCGAGACCACTAAATTTGATTTATGATGTAAACTTAGGGTTTGTTTCAGATTTAACAAACAACAAAATAAAATGGTTTTAGTTTAGATTTTTTGGGTGGTTGAGAGGAAGACTAGTCCCAAACATCAACTTAGGGTGAATGGAGTCAAAAGGTATTTAGAGGGTTCGAATATACATGAACGGGGATGATGGATAATGCTGTTACAACATGCTAAGATCTATTTGTGAATGCTATTTCAGATTTGCAGAAAATTAGCTAGGGAGGGCCCTTCCAAAGGTGCTCCTACTCCTCAAGTGCACATGCATGACAACAAACGGGTGATCTTGCTAACAACTAGAAACCTGCCTTATCTTTCATTGAAATGACAACAACAAATTAACTTGTTTAACAACAAAAATTGGCAAGGGAAAAGGCTAGGAAACACCTCAGCCAAAGGCCTTTGTCAGATTAAATATTTTTCCATTAATATGAAGCCCTTTGCAGCAGAATTTAGATGTAATTTCCAGCCAATAGAAACAACAATATGGATGCAAAATGAAGAACCACATGTGGACAAATACCCTTAAATGTACACTGCCTACAAAAGATCTTCGATACTTAGCCAATGAATTCTTTTGTCAATCCTTCAACAACCATTAGAAGTGAGGGAGCTTATCTTATATAGAGTTTGAGCTCAAAACTCCTCAACAATAAAATAATATTAAACGAAGTCTAGATCCATTACTCTCCTAGGGAAAAAGAAAATATAATATCTCCTAACAACTCCCAAAAGACAAGTCAACAATACATGATAAAATAAAGGGACCAATAAGTTGGGGTGCCACTTGTCTTCTCCTTATGCAAAACGTCCCCTTGAAATGTGCTCATTTGACCAAACGCTAGGGTTTGTTGTGCCATGTGTACATCTCCTTGGAACACTCTTCAAGGTAACTTCTTCACATCCACACCCATTAGAATAACATTGTTTTGACCAATCAATGGGGCGTTCTTCAAGATGTGGACTTATTCCTCTTTTGGAGAACAAAATGATGCCAAGTGTCTATAACCCTAGCTAGGGCGCTCTCCAAGAAAGCCTTTGACCAAATCACATAACATTAAAATATCCCTAGAAGAGGTGTGCCCTTGAGTTGTGTGCAAGGAGGAGGAGGCTTTGGGACCACAAAAAAATATTAAAATATTTCTCCAAAGTTGGGCACCCTTGATAAATGTACAAATGGTAGTTATGCCCCCATAAGTGTGCCAAGATGTAATGATTAAGGGAGCACTCCACTTGACAATGGAGTCAACAACCTAGAGATTCCCAAAATGTGATAAAAATAACAAGATTAAGTAGGGCGGTCTCTTCAATGCATAACCAACTCTGCCCAAAAATGGGTCTCATTAATAAATGTGCAATAGTGGCCCCTTTGATTGTTACAACAACCTTCTTAGGGTGGGAAACCTCAATAAATGTGCAAAGAATGTTGGTCCACATGCATAGTAACCATATCTCCTCCAAGAAAGTCAAACGGAAGTGGAGCGCTCTAGATAAAAGTGCATGGGAGGTGGAGCACTCCTCATAAGATAAGCATGGATACCCAAAATAATGTGCCACATAACATGAATCCATGTGCATTGCCACCAAACCTTCTCAAACCAAGGATCAAAAGTGGAACAGTCTAGGAGTATGTGCAACATGTGAGGAGCATTCCACTAAACAAGTGTGAAGAATCCAAATCGTGTGCTACAACCTGAAACCATGTTCCAATACCATCAAACCACCCCAATACCATGGGCCAAAGCATAGGATGCTTTAGAAACATGTGCAAGACCCCTCAAACAACGTGCAAAGCAACCTTGGAACCCCTTTGTTGATGGGCATTCCACTCAAGGGTGTACTATGGCATGTGTGAATGCATCCAATTATCAAATCAACCATCGATATGCCAAATGCTCCTCCCAATGTGAACACATGGTGGTCAAAGGATGCTCCTCTCCTCCAATGCTCTTTCGAACCAACTCCCCAATCCATGTGATGTGGCAATGTAAGATCAAATGTGAGCCAAGAAGACAAGGTGCTCATCCAAATCTCTCTTTTTGT
This sequence comes from Picea mariana, assembly GCA_032191745.1. Taxonomy (NCBI): domain Eukaryota; kingdom Viridiplantae; phylum Streptophyta; class Pinopsida; order Pinales; family Pinaceae; genus Picea; species Picea mariana. Next base: position 23,365 of record JASDQU010689421.1, on the reverse strand, counting down.
GATGTGTCATGCCTCCACATATGTGCTTGTTCCTAGGGAAATGTGAGATATCCCTCGAATGAACCATCATGCATGAACTGTGAATTAAGGCCCTGAAAGTGTAACATGTTCTGCTTGCTTCAAGAGATAATCCATGATGAAGCAAAAGGTATCAAGAACGACAACAAGTGGCCATCAAGCCAACATCCTCTATAAGCAACCTGCTTGGGCAGGGTCTTCAATGTGGATCAAGGCCTCATACAACATGAGGGGTAACACCACCCCTGCATGGGTACCTCCATCATTTAATGGGGCCTGTGCACTTCAACTCACTGTTTACAAGATTAGGTTATCATTATCTAACGATATTTCAATATGCTCTATGCTATCAAAATGGGGTACCACATCCCCTTCCCCCTTAAGAGGAGCATTTCCCTCAATGCAATCATGCCTGCTAGAAAAACAAATGTTGTTCCCACATAACAACCTCTAGTTCTCACATTGCTTCATTTGGGTTCTTACTGCTCCCATTGGACCTTAACTTTTCTGATGGCCCTTTCCCGAGGATTGCATCTTTAATGTCTTAATAATCATCAAAGAATAACTTTTTTCATCATAAGCAGCAGAGCTTCGATTTTCTTTTACGAATCCTTTTGTCCTTCCCTTCTTTACATAGGATACGTAATCGAGGACACTAGCTAGCAGTAACCTGCATTAGGTGAAAACCAAGAAGAGGATATTAAACACAGTATGCAGAAAGGCTTTTAAGTTTTAGCAAAGGCTTCATACTACCCAGGGGGGGACATGCCTGTTACTTTATACAATAAGTTACTTCTAAACTTTTCCCAAACTTTTCCCATTACACAATCAGATCTGTATCCAACTCGTTACTAATTATAGTTCTAAGGTTCTGAATCACCTTCATCAAACTTTGTCTCTTAAATCCAATCTATATCAGCTTTTCATCCAATCCAACAAGGAACATTCTCCTTTGACCATCTCACCACAAAACGTACAGAATTTTTATTTTTCAGTCATGTCAAATTACTGTCTCTGGAGTTTAGATCCTTGTGCAAAATATGCTTTACCTACCTGCTCTTGATATTTCTGCTGGCTAATGCTATAAATGTCAGTTTTTACATTCACAACAGTGTAGACAGGAATGCACATAAGAATGAGAGAGAATAGATTGCTATACAATGGAGTGATGCAATGTCTTGAGTCTTGACTCACATTACAAAATAGGAGAGGGATGAGTAGTTATGAAACTCCCAATTACCTACTCTTTTAATGACTACATCTGTTAACTTATGATTATATTACTTAATTATAATGGCTCTAACTAAGCCTTTATTATAGGTCTAAAGTATGCTAAGTCCTAATTATGACCATTATATCTAGCACCCTCCTATAATGTCAATGTTACATAAAATCGGTTGTTCCAAAACAGAAAAAAATCTTTGGACAAGAAAAATGTTTGCAACCCACTCCAAATAAGGTCTTCAATCAGCAATTGGAGGTGAATTGTATTGAGCAAGGTTGATGAAGATCAAGTCATGTTGCCATCCTTCTACGTGTCCATTGACTCATCAACCGGGAGAGAGCCAATGTTGGCTGAATAGTTAGCGTTTCCACCATTGACATAGAACGTGGCTTGTTCATTGAACTCACCTCCTCCACATCTTGGTGGTTCAACATATCAAAGTTTTTCATTTGCTTCTCTAAGGAATCACCATCTCGTCTCACTACTTCATTTCCACCCTCCCCGAGGGTCTTCCTTTCTTCATGACAATCAACAAATAAAGCGTAATAAATCTACTGCTTACCCTCTTGTTTCTCTAGGTTCTCCCTTGTAACCCTCAACTTCACTTCACCATCCTCTAGTGGAAACAACACTTGTTCTTCCACACCCACAGCGATTGTCATTTTGCTCTTTTTGTCAAAAATAATGAAGAAAACTGAGGTACTATGAGGCTGCCAAACAGTTCTGTCTTTGACCTCTTGTTGGGCTCTAAGTTCAATCTCCAAAACTGTCCTTTGCTGCTGTTTTAGGACAACAAACAGTCAAGTACTTTTCTGCTCATAATTTTTATGGTTAAGTGTTCTTTGAGGTGCCCTTGCAAGTGTTTTCAAACTGGTGGTTAGCACATGCAATATAGCTCAAAACAAATAACACTCCTCTAGATGTTTACAACTCTAAAATGCTGATCTAACAACTAAGCATGCATGGAATTTGGACACAAAGATTTTTGGTCAACACGACCCTGGATAAACCCCCCCCGGGGAAAACCAATTTAGAATGAAAGTATATATAAGTGATGTCTAAAGCATGAGATACAACAAGTATGCAAATACAATGGAACCCAATACAATAACAACTCCTCTCGAGGTGCTTTGGAGTTCCAAGAAGAGATATGTGCCCAAGCTTAGTGCACCCTCTTCCTTTGTTGCCTATCTCACTGAAACAATGCGCCCTTGACCCTCTGAGCTCTGATGAAGAATCCCTTGCACACAAAGAAGCTCTTGTGTGCTACCTCTCCACTGAAACTGACGGATCTACGATCGTCCAACTGTAGCTAGTGCCTATTATGAGTGCGCCCTCCTCCTATAGTGCGCCTTCCTCCAAGCAAGAACAACCACCACAAATAAATGAGGGTCTAAGCTTCCATGAGCCCTCCATGGAAGGAGGCGCCCAAGCTTCCCTCATCCAATGCCCCCATCCTCATCCTCTTGCTCCTCTCCCAACTCTCTTGGTGAACATAACAAGGAAAAAAACCTCCCTTTGCCCCTTGCGCCCCTCTTGAACCTCCATAAGGAAACCTAAAGTGTGGATGGATAGGATCACCCCATGCCATCTCTAATCAATGGTTGAGATCTCTCCAAAAGAATCTCAACTCAAAACCCACTTTGGTTTAATTTCCCTAAGTTCACTTTATGTCCCCTCATTCACACACTTAGTGAATAATTAGTCACTTTAGGCTAAAATGACTAAATTTTACTTTTGACTTAAATCTCCTAAGTCAAAGTGAAATTAGACATAAAGTACATGGCACAATGGTACAAACATCTCCCTCTTGTGGTTAGAGGCCTGAAACCACAAGGGCACCACTTTCCAAGGTACCCAAATCTCAACAAATAAAACATTTAATATTACTAAAGACAAACATCTAAGTGTGGGCTATGCTTCATAATCCAACTAATGGAAGCTAAATTTCTTTGCAAACTAGGGACACAGTAGACATCCCTAAATAGCAACCTCTTACCTCTCATTTGAAGTTGCACACTTCCCTTGCCTTAACTTTGAATTATTCTCCACCATGCAAGACGACAAAATCAGAGTTGGATTTGTCCTCAACAAAATCAAATTACCAATCTTTCTCATTACTAAAACACTGTGATGCCCTTGAGTCAATAATTTGCTTTGTTACCAATGACTCCTTTATCACTAGTCACAAACACATAAAATTCTTCTTCCTCTTTACATTCTATTATAGTTAGGGATCTATCCAAAGTTTCTTTCCTTTGACTAGGACCCCTTAGCTTTGGTCACCCCCGGAGTACATCACCTACTATTACATCGGCCCTTTCACAGTGATCGACAACTCCAACAGTGAGCCTATAACTCGCCCCCCCCTCGCCCTCGACCATTAGGACCAGCAGGTCTTGACAGCATCTTTTTCTCTCTCTCTTAATCAACATTGGGATCTCTAGTCTCTAGCCTCTCTATTCTGTTACTGCACTTATACCTTTGTATCTTTTCAATACACTGTGAGGGAATAGCTTAGCTAGATACTCAGTTATGCTTTTTTCTTTTTCGCCTTTTGTTGCTTTTGGCATTGATATAGGAGTTCCTTTCGCACTCCTACATTGTATTTGCACTGAATGTATCTTCTAGTCCTATTGACTAAAATGACTTTTGTGGTCATTTGTTGGACATTAATAAAATTATCTTATCCTATCTTATCTTCCCATACCGATTTTCAGAAGAAGGCCCTTGTGTTTTTCATCCCACAATTATTTTCCTGCAAAATTTGGCCATATGTCCCAACTTGCCACAATAAAAATACTTTACACCTTTCCAGGTTTCAGAGAATACAAATCAACACTCTTGCTGCCATCTTCATGCTTGCCTTTGCCCTTGAATTATGCTTTGAAGGTGATATTTGATTCTCCATTCATATTGCTGACACTGAATTGCTTCTTCGACCCATCCTTCTATAAAAGCTTCTTACACAGTTGCTCATATGTCATATCAGCATCTCCATTAGTTATATTCAAGGTTTCAACAAAATTTTCATATGAAGGCAGTAGGCTTTTTAATTAACTATTACCATGTCTTCTTCTTCAACTTTTCTATAAACGGTTTTCAATTGATCTCTATTCTCTATTATTCTTAATAAGTGATCTTGAAAAGACTTTTATTTATCTTTATTGAAAATTAACAAATTCTTTGAGAAAAAAGCTCTACCTTTATTTGACGTCTCATGTATGTTTTTTCAAATGCTCCCAAATCTTGAAAGCATTGTCATAGTCTTTCACTTCATGCAACATATCATCGGTCACAGAGAGCTTGATCAATATCACAGCCTCCTGATTTCTTGCATCAAACTCAGCTTGAGCATCCTCATCTATTGTACTTCGCACCTCCTTTCCTGAGACAATTTTGTCTAAGCATTTGTATTCAAAGATTGAAAACATTCTCTCTTTCCACGGGGTGAAATTTTTATTGTTAAACCTTTTATTGCCTTCCAATGTAATATGGGACAGACTGGCCATTTTAAAGGTTTAAATACGTTAAATAAATTCTGAATAGGGGTATCTCTCTCTCTGCTGTAACTTGGCTTTTGACAAACTTTACTGCTGTTAAAGAAATCAATTACAGAGTTACTGTTTTTTTTCCAGAAGTTTTACACAAAAATTGTTTACAAACTTCTCCAATTGTTCACCAATCTCATAAATTTCACAACAAACTTGGATTTCTGTTTTGAAAATCTTTGACATTAAACTTCTCTTCCGGAATTCTTCAAAAAACTTATAATAATGGAAAGCAAAATTACCATTTTTGTCTTAATTCTTCATCAAATCAGCCCTAGCTCCCATCCTTGTATGTTGACTTACCTACAGGTTGGCCTGATCCTCTGCCTCGATTCCTCTACTTAGGTTGGTCCCATCTCTTTGACTGCCTGATTCCTTTGCTTAGGTTTTTTGGTGATGCGATTCCCCTCACGAACGAACATGTATATCCCTCACGGACCTGCGACCCTTGGGCTCTTTATGGATGGATATGTGTAACATTTAAATTTTTTTTTTTTTGCATAGATGGCACAAATATTCTTGATGACAACTTCCTCACAACATCACGGGCTCAAGGCATCACATGAGCTTTGACAATCCCCAGAACAATTTTGGCAATCCTTGACTGGGACGACTCGACGACAATATCCCCATGACGTCTTTGTTCGTTGACTGGGATGGATTCTCATGATGTCGACATGAGGTGACTCCTCACAGCATATTCACAATCCCCACATCAACTTTGACAACATGAGCTCAACTCTCTATGTCTCTTGCAAATCTGCGCGACTACGATCACTGTTGTAACCTTCATGCTCCTCCGGGCAAACCCATGTGATTTGTAACTTGTAACCATATCACTTACATGCGCCTCCTAATCACGATTCCTCTTACAATTATTACTGGGAGAGCCTTGAATTCCTATGATTCTCTCTAATGGAAACTTTAATCAAATAATAAATCATAAATTTTTTCTCAAGTATCTACCTAAATTACCAAGATAATTCCATTTGAAGTTGGCTTGCCTTACTCTTTTGTCTACCTTGTGTGTGATAGCACTGAGCAGCCCATTGGCACCTTCTCTGATCATAGCAGTCCCTCAACTCCTTCACTTGCTTCCTCAGCACTTTCTCTTCACTATGACTCTAATACCATGCCAGTTTTACACACACAAGAGCATAGACAGGAATGCACATAAGAATGAGAGAGGATAGATTGCTATATAATTAAGTGATGCAATGTCTCATTACATTGTAGGAATGAGAGTGATGGGTATGTGTTATATTCTTTGCAAAATTGATCCCATGTACTATATATTGATATGGGAGCAAGGGGGGTCCCCGGAATTTTGTTTTTGGTGGTTTTTTGCGCCTGTTTTTGACGGTTTTTTGGGCCTCGGCACATGGTTTTCGCCGATGGCTTTCTAATTCTGGTTAAGCAATTAGGGTTGTTGATTAATCCGGGTCAATGGATTAGGGGTTTGGATGCTGCAGGATCATATATACATATTTTATTTTAAAAAATGAAAAAGATAATGAATAGAAGATTAGAGGTGCGGCTCTAAACAGGTTGCTGGTTTTCTCGGTTTGGGTTCCCAGGGTAAAATATCTGTGTAATGTGTGGGTGCCATTGTATCTTTTCTATTTTTATTAAGAATCTATTTGCAGTGATTTATTGTACAAGGTTAAAATCTACAAAGAGGAGTCATTATGCAACTCCTGAACACCCAATCTTTTAATGACTACATTTATTAACTCATGATTACATTGCTTTATTATAAAGTCTCTAACTAAGCCTTTGTTATATGTCTAAAATATATGTAAGTCCCAATTGTGACCATTATATCTGACAATGACATGTACCCAAATCATCAACTGTCAATGTTATATGGTGCAGTGTGTTTTAGGGCATTTGTGTTTAGGCCAAGTCTTTCAATAAAAAATCCATCAGTAGTTAGTGTAGATGGTGCATCATAGAAATGAATGGTGACCACATTTGAAATTTAGAGCCCGATTTTGAGTGCTGCAACCGCTGCATGTATAAATTCCATTTGATTTTTTCATATAGTTTTATGAATTCAATTTTCAGAAAAATGCTCCGTGTAAAGCTTTTAGTGTCATTCAAGTATCTCTGTCTGTTATCGAAATTATCAGAATGAAACTTCCTTCAATTAAAACTTCCTATTGTTTCGTTGCCCGTAAAAGGAAGAATATACGAGACCTTCCGGTGTTTTGTTGTTACAGCCTTGAAATTGTCGATCAATTTGGTGTGTTTGTTCATTTATTATTTTTACTAAAGATACTGTCCTCACTGCATTCTCATACCACAAGTAATTTCTCACATAATTTCTAAGCAGCTCTGAAAATTCAGCCTCTGCTTGTGAGTTTTAACCCATCATATCCCGGAGCCTTCTCATTACCAGTAAAATGGGTTCTTTCTCCAATTTTGGATTAGTTAAATTCTAGTGTTACATGGGGACGCGTTCCTGAGGGTAGGGGATGTGCTCCCCACGAATCTGAGACGTGGGTACTCCAAGGGGGCAGTTTCTCCATTTCCTCTTTTTGGGGGGATGCAAGGGGATGAAGTAGGAATGTTCCTCTCAAAAAATTAGATGCTCCGATGCTCCCTTTTGACCAAAGTCAGCTGTTTTGAGGAAAAGAAAGACAAAAATGCAAAATAAAACATAAAATGAATGTAAATGTAATGCACAGATGAGGAGGGACCTAATGAGTCACAACTTGGGTTGGTCGGACTGCTACTGAGTATTCTGGAATCTGGAGAATTCAAATGATTCTGATTCAGATAGTGACATTCCCATGGTTAGTCCTTATTCCCTTGTGCAGTAGCGAGATGCAGAGACTAGTGGGGCATTGCCTTGAGCAGTAATGCTCATTTGTCATTTGACCTGTTCTTGGATCAGTGATCTTAAGACTTAGATCTATATCTTTTGAATTTTCCAAATATAATGAGCATTACACTGTTAATAGATGATATCTGAATCAATATTATTATGTTATGTTACATTATTACATGTATTGTTTATGATTTATTATGTTACAGGTAATGATGAATGTTATTGGCGCATTGTTATGTATAAGATCTCAATGAATTATGTTTCAGTTTTCATATATTTTAATTTATATTTCCTAGTATTTCGGGTGGGTTGCCTTATGTTGGAGACACCAATGTCCCCTATAACGTTCCCTAGAATCTCGGGGGTGCTTCCGCACATGCCCCACATGAATTTACCAGCTCCCACGTCTGCACGTCCCGGAAATAGAGTGGAACATTGTTAAATTCTCTAACACAAGGTTCTTTGGAATTCAGTCTTTGGGATGGGTTGACACTTTTAACTGTAACTCTTTAATCATCCTCTTAGTTACATGATCTGTTTGTCTATTGTCAAAAAATTTGTGTATGCATCCAATATCTCATTTATATCTACAGGAACCGGCATAACTAATATGGAAACTATTGGTTTTTCAATTTTATGACAATGTATTAGGGATTTACAGCAAGTTTTACTGACTTAATGCTCTTTGTTTTGATGCCAGGCCCAAGATCTCCTGCATAGGTATCTAGACAAGACTTTGACTATAATTGCCAGTCCAGAATCACCATCTCACGTGTGCAAGAGCACAATAGATGATGCCGAGGATGAGATTCGTCTTTTTAGGCGGGCACCTCGTGGAATCACTGTCAAACCTGTAGGTATGCTTTAAATGTTCAATAAAAAGAGTTCTGAAAACTAGAAAGAGATCAAGGGGTTTGTGTTAGATATTTTCTTGAGTTAGATTAGTGTGGTTAGAGATTTGACATCACATGTAGTGATTCTCATTGTATGTGGATAGACAAATTCTACAACATAGAGATTTTCATTGACAGATAAGGTCTTCATCTTCACTTTATCTTTTCTCACCGTCTTTGGCAGCAGAGACACCTGAAACGTTGATCCCTAGAAAGAAACCAAGAATCCCCCCAAGAAAAGATATCGATGAGAAATCAGTAGAGGTGATTGTCTACTCTTATGTGTAGCCTGATCGACAAGTTAATTGTAAACAATTGTTGGGCTATGAAACTTAAAAAGGCGATTTATTATGTTCTTGAAGTATGCCACAAATTTTCATTATCTCATGCAAATTCATTTGTGATCACATACCAGTTTCAGTCTCAAATTCAGTCTGTTGCTGTTGATGGGGCTATTATTATAGCCAAGGCAGAGAAGGAAAAAACAAGGGCATTGGTCAGAATGCAAGAAAAGGAAGCAGCAGCTCAGGCAGCAGTGAAAAAAGAAGAAGAGAGAGTCGCCTTGTTGAAGCAGCAAAGGGGAGAAAAATGGCTTCCTTCTATTGCCAGTGAAATGTTTGGTAACACAATTGCCAAAATAAAAAAGTTGTAAGATCAATGTCAAAATCTAGAGAAGAAGCATTCAAAACAGTACTATAACTTAAATGGCATAGAAGATCATACAAATGTGACACATCAAGAGAGTGCAAAGAGACATACAAATAAGAAATTGAGCGGGGCAAAATGAATGGGAATCAGGAGAAGAAACGATTGCAGATAAAAGTCTTCTACACTTTCTACGTCATAGATAAAATAAGTTTTTTCTTCCATGAAAGTGATGCACTATGTTTTACAATCTTAATTTAAATTCCTTTATGATTGTGTCAATCCATGATCTGTGTGATTCCAAAATTCTTCCTTGACTGTATATATGTGCGTGCACAAAATATTGCTGACTTTACTTAATGACTTAGTTGGGTTTATGAGAACCAAGATGAAAACACCAGATTTACCAATTAGTCAACTGATTAGGAAATGATATGATGTGTTAAATTGCATACAAATTTTCATCCATTATAAAAATACACAATTTGCTATATTAGGAATTTACTAATTTGTCTGTCGAACTTTGTAAGCCATGGACCTTGAAAAAGAGCCATGGTTTGCTGAAATGAGAAGGAAAATAAGATCGATGATAAGATTTTATTCGGTATAGTATAAACAACCATCTTGGCAGTGTCAATTTTTATGCATCTAATTTCAGATCTGAAAATTACTTCCAAGTGACTCAAACAGTAAACTCTAGGGCTGTTATCACTGAATACTTTTACACTGAAATTATGACAGAAAATTACAGCAGCGGAAAATACCAAGAGCAGAACAAAATCACTCATACACGTGAGACACAAAAAAACAGTTCTGTTAACTTTTCAAAATTCAGAATTTCTGAAGGCAAAACCAGCCCTCTCAGCAATTCTCAAAATCACCAAATCTCAGGACAAAATCAGTCCTCACAATTTACAAACTCAACAAAATTCATCCACAACTTACAAATCTGTTGCAAACCTGCTGTATGACCTGCTGACGTCAGCTGTACAGTTGCTGACGTCACACCATACGGCCCCAATCTGCCCAGAAAAATCTGCACGTGCGGCCTGCCTGTACGGCTCGCATGTGCGGCCTTCTTTCTCCTCTGTTTGCGGTTGTACGATCGTCCGTATTGTCCTGTACGATCTGCACGCGTGTCAGGCCTGTTGTACGGACTGTACGGTCCCACACGTGCGACCCTCTTCTGCCTTTTCTCCCACGTGCAGCTTTCTCCTTGGCTGAGAAAAATCAGAAAAACAAAAAGATAGAAACCCTAGGCCAGATTTGCCAAAAGTACAGAAATTCCCTTTGCTGAAATCACCAAGCTTTTTAGCACAAGTGCTTACTCACTTATGCTAATTCTATAATGTCACAATAAGATCTGTTCTCACATTGCCTCTCCTTTTATAGGAGTCCAAAGTAAGTTTAGAAGCCCTTAGCTTACTCTAAGGAGCCATTCACTAAACTCGACATTAAATTAGAATTGTTTATTCACACATGTGGGTGTGAAGCCCCAACATGTGGTTATGAAGCCCCAACTTCAATCCAAGGGGGTTTTCACCAAACGAAAAGTATAATGTGGTGCCAACGAAGATTCCCACATGCCTGACACCAAGGCCACTTGTGGGAATACCTCTCGAAGATACAAAACATCAAACACTCCCTCTTAGCGAGAGAGTTATTATCAACCACTCCTAGCTTGTCTCTGAAGTAGACAAACTTCCCCTTTACTAGGGGTTTGGTGAAAATATCTGCAATCTGCTCATCTGTGGAAATATATTGGAGCTTCATCGCTCCCTTCTGCTCCTTGTCTCTGAAGAAGTGGTATATGATCTCAATGTGTTTTGACCTGTCATGACATATTGGATTCGCCGAGAGCTTGACACAGCTCTGATTGTTGCAATAAATCACTCTCCTCACATGACCAGATAAACCTGCAAAGAGCTTGCGAAGCCAAATAGCCTCACAACTTGCCAAACTAGCTGCCATATACTTTGCCTCTGCTGAATTGAGTGCCACGAAACTTTGTTTCTTGCTGAACCAAGCAACCATTGTTCATCCCAGGCTGAAACAGTCACCAGAAGTGCTCTTCCTATCAACAACACTACCTTCCCAATTTGAGTTTGAATACCCATGCAACCTCACTCCATCATCCCCCACATATCTCAAACCAAATCCAACTGTACCCCGAAGGTACCCGAGCACATGCTTCGCTATAACCCAATGCACCTGCCTTGGCTCAACCATAAATTGGTTCAAGGTGTTAACAACAAAGCAAATATTCGGCCTGGTATTGACCAGATACATCATCGAACCAATCAACTGCCTGTACATTGTGGGATCCACCAACTCGGAATATGAAGACCCCAACTTCTTCAGATTGGTGATCATAGGTGTCGTCGTGGACTTACAGTCCATCATCCTGAACCTCTTCAGTATCTCAACTGTATACTTCCCTTGTCTGAGGAAGATCTTGCCCGACTGCTGCCACACCTCTAAACCTATGAAGTAATGCATCAAATCAATGTCCTTCATCTCGAACTCCAAAGCCAGATCCTTCTTGCACCTGACAATGAGCTCCTCAGCTCCCGCGAGGAACAGGTCATTGACATACAACACCAATATAAGAGGATCCTTACCAACCTATAAGAGATATAGGTTGGGATCCACTTCACTTTTGGTGAAGCCCATGCTCCGCAAATACCCGTCAATCCTAGAGTACCATGCCCCGGGTGCCTACTTGAGTTCGTACAAAGCTTTCTTCAACCTGCAAACATGAGACTCTCTCCCATGTACTTCAAAGCCCTGAGGTTTCTCTATGTACACCTCCTCAATCACACCATTGAGGAACACTGTCTTCACATCCATTCGATGTATCCTCCATCCCATAACAAAAGCAAGAGAGATAACAACCTCGATAGAAGTATTCTTGGGGACTGGAGAAAAAATCTCCTCGTACTCCACTCCCTCTTTCTGGGAGAACCCTCTCGCCACAAACCTTGCCTTATACTTCTCGATGCTACCATCTGCAATATGCTTGATCTTATAGATCCAATTGGAAGTCACCACAAACTTCTGTTCTGGTTTCAGAACTATGTCCCACACATCATTCTTCATGATGGATTGATATTCCTCCATCATGGCATCTTTCCAAACCCGTTGGCTTGCTGCTTCCTCAAAACTAGAAGGCTCAAAAGCAATGATGTTACTCATAAGTGCAACATAGTTGGAAAATCTCTATGGAGGCCTCCTCTCCCTGAAGGTGCCCCCGGGGTGCAGTATGCCCCTCCACATCCTTCTGGGTATCTTGAAGCCATCTAGGCCTCGTGTCCTCGTCACTAGGAGGGTCCTCTGACTCCTCATGGTCTAAAGGTTGATCCTCTGCACTGGATGGACCTGTACTCTCCTCAACCTTCAGAGTCTCCTGCTCCTCACCATCTGCTGTGGTCTCTCGGGACCTCTTGAAAGCCAAATCCTCCTCAAACCTGACATCCTGACTAACCTCAATGTACTGCTGTCCTGGAATGTAGATCCAGTAGGCCTTCAAAGTCTCGCTGTATCCCACAAACATGCCCTTCTTCCCAGAAAATTCTAACTTCGTCCTCTTCTCCTTAGGAACATGAATGTAAATTGGACAACCAAAGATCCTCAAATGGCCTATCTCTGGTTTCACTTTGGTGAATGCCTCCTCGAGAGTCTTGTCCTCCAAGATCCTATGAGGACTCTTGTTCTGAACATAAATTGCTGTGTTACACGTTTCTGCCCAAAGCAACATGGGTAGATCTTGGTCATGCAACATTGCCCTGGAAGCCTCAACTATGGTCCGATTCTTCTTCTCCACAACCCTATTCTATTGTGGGTTGAAAGGCATTGTCAACTCCCTCTTAATCCCTGCTTCCTTGCATAAATCCATGAACTCGTTGGAGGTATACTCGCCCCCGTTATTTTACTTCAAGACCTTGATCTTCTTCCCTGTCTAATTCTCCACCAGAGCCCTGAACTCCATGAATCAACTGAAGACCTCATCCTTGGTCTTCATGAAGAAGATCCATGTCCTTCTGGAATAATCATCAATGAAGGTCATATAATACCGGTAACCACTCTAAGATGGAACTGACATTGGTCCACATACATCTGAATGTACTAGGTCCAAGATCTCCTTGGACCTACTATCATCACTCGAAAAAGCAGCCTTGACATTCTTTCCAAGTGCACAACCATTGCATACACCCTAGTGCTTTGCTCCAAACTCTGGAAGACTTGTAACCATCCTCCTTAACATTGACAAAGCCTTGTAATGCAAGTGTCCCAATCTCCTGTGCCAAAGTTTGCACAGACTATCACAGTCATGTACCAAGGCCTGGGTTGACTATCTATTCAATCTATAAAGGCTACCATCACGAGCACCAATGACCTTTGCTGAGTCAAAGCTCGATCCACTCGACCAAGCAAGAATCTGTCTAACTACGAATGTCACTGCATATCCTTGTCTTCCATGGAAGAAATAGAAAGTAGGTTCTTCTGTAGTCCTAGTACATACAACATGTCACTCATCCCGAGAGGATTCCTAGACTCCAATTGAAATGAAGTTGTCCCAACTCTGTTGATTGCATACTTGGTATTATCACCAAGCTCCACCCGCAATCCTGAGTTCTCTTTCGACGAATTGGTGAGTGACTCCATATGACGAGAAGCTCCACTATCCACCAATCAAGTCCCCATGGTGATGAACCAAGATCATAAGCCTGTTGTAACAAAAAATTTGCAGCTACAAATGTGTCTCAAGAGATGACTCCCTCACTTTGATTCGATGTCAATTTTTATGCATCTAATTTCAGATCTGAAAATTACTTCCAAGTGACTCAAACAGTAAACCCTAGGGTTGTTATCACTGAATAATTTTACACTGAAATTATGATAGAAAATTACAGCAGCGAAAAATACCAAGATCAGAGAGAAATCATTCATACATATGAGACCAAAAAACTGTTCTGTAAACTTTTCCAAATTCAAAATTTCTGAGGGCATAACCATCCCTCTCAAGAATTGACAAAATCATGAAATATGAGGACAAAATCAGTCCTCTCACAATTTACGAACTCAACAAAATTCCGAAAAAAATCCATAACTTACAAATCTGTTGCAAACCTGCTGTATGGCCTGCTGATGTTAGCTATACGACTGCTGACGTTAGCTATACGGTTGCTGACGTCACATCATACGACCTGCCCAATTTGCCCATAAAAATCTGCATGTGTGGCCTGCCTGTACAGCCTATACGTGCAGCCTTCTTTCTCCTCTATCTGCGATTGTACGACCGTCCGTACTGTCCTGTACGATCCACATGTGTGGCAGGCCTGCTGTACGGATTGTATGACCCTCTTTTGCCTTTTTTCCCACGTGCAAGCTCACATGTGCGGCCTCCTCATTGGCTGAGAAAAATCAGAAAAACAAAAAGATAGAAACCCTAGGCCAGATTTGCTAAAAGTGCGGAAATTCTCTTTGCTGAAATCACCAAGCTCCTTAGCACAAGTGCTTGCTCACTTATGCTAACTCCATAATGTCACAATGTCACAATAAGATCTCTCACATTGCCTCTCCTTTTATAGGAGTCCAAAGTAAGTTTAGAAGCCCTTAAGTTACTCTAAGGAGCCCTTCACTAAACTCAACATTAACTTAGAATTGTTTATTTACACATGTGGGTGTGAAGCTCCAACATGTGGCTATGAAGCCCCAACCAAGCCCAGTCCAATCCAAGGGGGTTTTCACCAAACGAAAAAGTACAATGTGGTGCCAACAAAGATTCCCACATGCCTGACACCAAGGCCACTTGTGGTAATACCTCCCAAAGCTACAAAACATCAACAGACAGATAATAAATTCATGTGAAGCGACTACATAATAACTTGCCTCACCAAGAGCCATTTTTTAACAAATATTGCCATCTTTAGCAAACTGACATTTTCAACTATGTGAAGGTACATATTGAGCTGATCACCAAAAGCTCAAGTTCGATTTAGCCAATAACCCGCAGCATGAAAAAACCACCCATAAAGAATGTAAGTGCCTTTTAAAACAAATTGAATGCAATCTCCTTCATAATTGAGAAATTTTTTATGCATATACAAAGATATGCCCAAAACATTTCACAAAACTGTTATGAAAATTTAAGCCTTGATAACTAGTATTAGGACAACTCCTCTCTTTAAATTGTCCCCAACCAAATTCCAATACATGTTAGATGGAACCTATATCTATAGGTGAAACTGTAAGTGGTTAGACTGCGATGATCGAAAAATCGTAAGTACCTCCCAAGCCACTATGAGAACTGGGTCCCTAGTAAGCATGGAGTTACATTTCAGCCTAAGCTTTGGTAGCTCAAAATCTCTTTTTTTTTTTTAACCTTTGTTGTTTTTAGTATTATGTGCAAATATTAATTAGTAAATCTGAAGATATAGGAAGACCTGAATTTGAATTCATGTAACACGACATTATTCTTGTTGCTGCACCCATTGCATTTTATTTATTAAGGTAGCCTGTTAAAACGACCTTCAACATGAACTGTTTCCATTATCCTCACCGTTGAAAACATAATGTGTTTTAGATTTAGGAAATTATATATTATAGTGGTAGAATATTTATATCCAAATTATATGCATGATACAACAAACATATATGAAAGATTGATAATTGGTTTAGGTTTCAAGGCTAAAGGCTGGGTGGTTCCATAAAAGTTATTATATTGTAGATCACATTTTCACTCTTGGGGCATTATCAAGGAAAGCTGAAAACACCAATTGAAAACAATATTATTACCACTTTCTAGCCTTTTGAAAGACATTTTTTTTTTATATTAAAACAGAAAATATATTATATTAATCAAAAATCTGCAGCCAAGGCAAGCAGTGTTGATGTCAAATTAATAATTAATAATATAATCATTAATTATTGGTAATATTATTAATATATAATAATAATAATAATAATAAATAGTTATTAAAATTATTAGAGACACGTCCTTTCATGGATGATCACCATATGTGTCTTTAGGTTCTTTACATATTTGACACATTCATCATTGAAATATTGAACCAATTATGAATCTCGCATACATCATATATAATCCATCATATCATCTCATATACAATATTATCTCATATAATATCTCGTATAAAAATTCAACATCAACATGGTATCAGAGGGGGACTGGGCTTGACTCCCTCACAAGAGGGCCTAGGAAAATGAGAGTAGAGCAAAATGTTGGGAGTGTTAAATTTATGGGGTTGTTACAATCTCTATGTACAACATATTTACTTTTTACTCCTACCTAAATTATAAAAAGAATTCCATAAATTATGGCGGGCAATAATTTCTAGTAAAAATGTCTAATTACCTAAATATGAAGAATGCATTGCATATTTACTTCTACCTATATTTATGCAAAGAATCACATGAATTATGGAGGAACAATTTAACAAAGTCAAATACTA
>JASDQU010689420.1:61684-82067 GCA_032191745.1 Picea mariana | reverse complement strand
CACTCCATCCATCGCTTGCACCATGGAATTGCCTCCATAAATCCTCCAATACACGAACTCGTTATCAAGAAGCAGCTCAATGATAGGCACCGCCGGTCCGACTTTAGTCGATTTCACAGTATTGGCATCGAAGCAAGCACCGAAAGGCTTTACGGAGGCCACGCGGGAGATGTTCATGGCCGCCGCCTCCTTAACAAAGGCGTTGACGATGGCTGTGTAGATTGGGGTAGCAGCTCGAGTGTAGGGAACCACGGAACTGATGGTGGTGCCGCCGCTTCCCACTACGTTTACCTTCAGTCTATCGGAATCGATGGGTAATTTCTTTTGGTTGATTGCGATGCCGCTCACTCCAAGGAAGTATTCCCTCGGATACATGGGAATCACCAGAAACGTGTAGTTGAGCCTTATAATATTCGCCTTGTCAGGGCCGAAGGAGTGGCTGCCAAAGAAAACGGATCCCGTCGTTTGATCGCCCGATGGAAGGCACAGGGCGAATTTTCGGTCGAATTCGAGGGCGACGGAGAGCTGAAAGGGTAGGGCGAGGGGACCCCAATTCATTCCCACAATTCCTGCTGCTCCTCTGGCCAGCCCTCGCAGAAGAGGAGGAGGAGCGCAGACGAAAGCGAACTCTGGGACTTTAACTTTCTGACCTATACCATCGCTTGTTGACAGCGCCACCACGTCTTGAGAGAGTTCTCCATCGTATATCTGTGTTCCGGTCACCCAATTCGTCAGGATTTCGGTGCACGTATTGTTAACACATCTTGTACCCGACGGTACGTACAGACAGTGCCCACATCCGAAATTCACAGATCCGGAGGCGGTGCAAAGGGGAGTGTGACATGGTATCGGAAGGTAAGTGGATGATTTGTAAACGGCCCTCGGCTTGCACCGAACCCACATGAAGTCTCCGGACAAGTCTAACACCAATTTCTCCTTCTGCAGTGGAGTCTTGTATTCGATTTCCATGACATATTGAAGAGTAGCCGAATCCCTGGTGAGCGGAGCAACCAGAGCAACATGACAAGATGCTAAAAATATGCAGGAATTCAACATGAGAGAAGCAATAAGGATCGGCCAAGTGGACCTGGGCAAATCCCATTTCATGATGACTTCTTTACCAGCAAAAGGAAAGATAACTTTCTGTGGTAGCACACTTTATGGACTGATACTGGTGTCTGCTTAAAAATCAAAACAAATCCAGAACAGGAGCGACAACTGGTCGTAGCTGGATGGATGAGAATGAGATCAATGAGTATGAGTGGATTCAGAGATCATAAGATCATACATAATCATATCGACGCCACTCAAAGTATTTTAAATTATATCTCTTTATGCATATTTAAAGCGAAGTAGTTTTGAAAAGACACCACCTGCTTGCTTTTTACAAGTGGATTAGTGGTTTTGAAAGGGCAAAAGGGGTTCGATGTTGAATTGAACCACGTGTTTATTAAGTAGTTTAAAAGTTCTATTTTAATATTTTAATCGGTTGATTTTGTTAAATTTGGTAGTAAAGGGTTGAATATATCTATTTAAGTATAATTTCAGGGATTTTTCATCCGGTTAAATTTATTTATACATTTAAAAATACAATTTAAACAAGAAAAATCAACAATTTTATTCAAATTTAAATAATAAATAAAACACAAAAAATAAAACTTTTAACTAATAACATTTATTAAAAAGAGTTAACTATTTATATAAAAAAAAATAAGATTCATTTTTATATGACTTTTAAACACTAACATCATTTAAAAAAAAAACTTAAGCATGAAATTGAAATATATCTGACTTACAAAATAATTTATGGTTTCATAATTTTTATAAATTTAAAGATATTATTTTAACAAGAGAAAGTCACATTAACTTTTGTGAATTTTAGTAAGAAATAAATTGTTTATTTAAATTTTAAAGGAAGTGAATTCACATTTATGTCGTCGGCTTCACACATGAGAGTATTCTAAATATTAGAATTTTTGAATTTTTTAAGGTTTTGTATATAAATTTGTTAAAAATTTAAAATAATTGTGGAGATTGCATATTTTCAATAAATTAAATTAGAAGTTTTTCAAAAAGTTTGATTCATTTATGTATTTAAAAGTACAATTTAAATAATAAACAATTGAAATTATTAGAATTTTTGAATTTTGTTAGGTTTTATACATAAATTTGTCAAAAATTTAAAAGTGATGAATTATATATATCAATCACATGCTTTTAGTAGATTAAAATCTTTTCACGATGTTGGATTCATTTATACATTTAAAATTACGAGGTTTCAAACTATTAGAAATAACTATTAGAATTTTTGAATTTTTTTACATTTTGTACAACACTTTGTCAAAAATTTAAAAGAATTGATGAATTGTATATATAAATGTTTGAGATTGCATATTTTTAGTAAAATTTGAACCTTTTCATGATGTTGGATTTATCTATACATTTAAAAGTACAATTTAAACAATAAAAAATTAAGGTTTCAACAACTATTAAAATTTTTGAATTTTTTTAGATTTTATACATAAATTTGTAAAAAGTTTAAAACAATTGATAAATTGTATATATCAATTATTGAGATTGCTTATTCTTGATAGATTATAAACTTTTCAAGATGTTGAATTTATCTATACATTAATGTATAATTTAAACAATAAAAAAATGAAATTTCAATAACTATTAAAAATAATAATTACTTAAAAACTAAGTAAATTATTACTTTCAAATTTGGGAAAAGAAATTCACTTATCTTATTAATTTGATGCATTCTTTCATTTTATAAATACAAATCTAATAAGTTGATGTATTCTTTCATTTTATAAATACAAATCTCATGTGAAATACATATCTCATTAATAGAATAGTCCTTTCAAATTTGGGAAAATGAATCCACTTATCTTATTAATTTGATGCATTCTTTCATTTTATAAATACTTTTCCTGGATTCGGTCTGATCAGATTCAAAGATTGATGCATTCTTTCATTTTATAAATATTTTTCCTAGAGTTGGTTTAATCAGATTCCATGATCGCCCATCGTATTGCTCACTTGCTCACAGCTCTGTGTGAGTCGACTCATCCTCATTCTCATAGTCATCCATCTGAATACAATCAATCGTTGCTCTATGGACCCGATTCCTAAGGACACACTAATATAAGTCAAGACACCCTTGTAAATTTCTATTGCATTTTACTTGTAAAGTCGTCATCATGAACTGGGTTTCGATTGTGTAGCCCACGTCCGTTTGGAAAATCCTTATTGTGTGTCTCTTGTTAAGTTCCCCCATGTTTTTAACATCTTCTAATGTTTCTCTGGTTGCTTCTCTCGCCAGGGACTTGGTTACTCTTCAATATCTGACTCGATTACTCTTCAATATCTCATGGAAATCGAATACAAAGCTCCACTGCATAAGGAGAAATTGGTGTTGGACTTGTCCAGAGACTTCATGTGGGTTCAGTGCAATCCTGGAACTGTTTACAAATTAACTACCTACCTTCTGATCCCATGCCACTATAACACACCCATGGTGGGGCATCGAAATTTCGTCCTTCTTAAGAAATCAAATCCTCCATTTGGGGTCACTATCCCATTCTACTCATCCAGAGCTTTCCAGCCACAGTCTCCATTCTCAAAACCGAGCTCAGAGTTGGCATGCATACCTCTCCCAAGTTCCTCAAGTGTTCATTGGTTGGGGCCATGGGGCTTCCACGTGGGTCTGACTCAATATGATTCTCACTGAGTTCTTCAATATGCCAGAACTTCCAGCATTCCTAATTCTATGGCGGAAATCCATCCACCAATCAATCTAACAACTGGAGTTGGTCCTCGACTAACTCACAAGCTACCGGGGGATTCGACGTTCAACCTTCTGATTTGAATTCCTGGCCTAGCCTCTTCCCTTCGAATAAAATCGCATGCGACTGCGAGTTGTGACCAGACGCCAAGGCAACAAGCACCTATTTCGATGCTTCAGAGCTTCAGGCTCTGGACGTTTTCAACCGATGAAACCATAAATATTTTGAACTGTCGAATCAACGGATTTTGGGTATGCTTATGGAAATCAGCGGTCCCCATTTTATTTCAAGATCAACGAACCATGCTTACTTTGGGACTTTGCACTTTGGCAAATTCCAAAGCACTCAAAAATGAAAACCTCCAAAGGGAAATCCTTCTGGAGGGTCAGATCTCCTGACACCTGTCCTCTGAGATCGACGGCTTAGGTGAACTCTCGCCTTCGGGAGTTCTTGTTCCACTTTTCTCCAAAGTGGCTATCCTTCGAAGTAGTATATCACCTGCCACACATCCCCAAACGACGGACATTTGAGATTCTCTCTGTTACTCCGAGATTCATGGATTTTTGAAGCACCAAGCTTCAAGTCCTCTGAAGTAAAGGATTTGATGCCAAGTGTCTCCCGACGTCAACGGCTAGGATGGATTCCTAGAGTTCTGGTCACTTCACCAACAAATTTAGCTAAGTGGGCACGTACCAGGGGCTGGCACATAGAAGGGTTAGGGGCGACATGTGCCCTCATCCAGGATGACACGTGTCATGTTCCAAAGGGTCTATAGGGTATGTGATACGCATGAATCCAGGTGACATGTCACACGTCAAACTTGGGTCCACGTCATCATGGATGGTGTCACTACGCCACATCACTCTGGTCTTATCGTCTTTCATGCCCTTCGATCTTGCACCCAAGGTACGTACATGTAACCCTTGGATCAACGGCATATGTTACTTTGTAACTTTGGCATTCAGGGAATTTGATGCTATAACATCTCTATCTTCTCGAAGTAGAAATTCGACGAAGCATTCTCGTTGTAGATCCAACAGCTGAGGGATTCTTCGAACATTCTCGATCGGTGGCTCATGCTACTTCGCGATGGGGAGTTGTATCTAGGTTTATACAATGATATAGGTTCACCAAACCATTAGGGAAACCATTTGTTGTTGGTCAACTCGTCGGTAACCGAGTCTCCCGGTTACCTTCGACCAGTATAAGGCTTAGTAAGGTCGGCCATACTCCGAAGCCCTGGACTTCCGGAGCTCCGAAGCCATGAGGAATTAGATTCCTTAGGCTTAGCCTAAGGTTCCTAGGTATTGATCATATGGGTCCTCCCGAACGGATCTCATCTGTTCATCTTCCAAACGAAGAGATGTCCCATTTTCAAGGCTTGAACCTCGCTATCCTTCTTGACCTTTATCATGAAATGGTTAAGGACTTGGAACTGAAATCCCAGTGACACAGTAAGGAGTCTGAAAGAGGTATCCTCTTCAAACAAAAAAGTTCAAATTGACACGATATCTCTATCTCGGTCGTCTTACAGGCTTATGTCCCAAGAAGCCTCAAGGGCTAAGCTGGGGCATAAAAACTATCAGTCAGAAGCCTAAGTTCACAAGGAGATGAATGCATACACATATCATGACCATTCCACACATAAACGATTTATAGATACACGTATATATAAACCCATGCATTCATCCATTATTTCAGTTCAATACATAAAGCAAGAAAATACTTATCATAACCAGATAACGTGAAACGATTGTTGAAAGGGGTGTCAGTTTCCACCCAACTATAGGATCATTCACTCCTAACAAATTTACCACTAGCCACCCCCGAGCTAGACCACAATGCTCTAAGATATAATCCTTTCTTCTGGCTCAATGACAGTAGGGACAGAGGTTACTCTCCTCCTCCCGTGGGACCTTGGCAACGATTTTCACTATACCAAGAAAGGAGGATTGCCTGATTACTTCCTCAATCACTCAACAACCTCGTTTATCGGCTTGTATCATAACCCTGCTAACCATTTCCTGCAACCAGAACACGCTCATTTCTTAGTTCTTCATTGAACATGATAGCTTAGTCTCTCATCTCTGCACTCTTCACAGACCTTCCTCTACTCACCACACCTTCCTTTCTTTCCTTCCTCAACAATGTTGTGTGTGGCTCGGATTCCCATTCTATTTTTAGGTCTAAAAGCCTTACAGATGGGTGTTATGCCCCATCCCCTCATTAACCCTTAAGGAGGTCTTCCCACCTACCAGCGTGATTGTAATTTATTCTTGGGTCAAAGGACTGTTCTGATCCTGAGAAATTAAGTCTATTAAGGTACTCGTTTGGTGGAGGTTAACGTAACCATTCCTGGTCCCCTTCACCATCTCTTTCATAGCATTCATGGTCTCTCTTAGCACACCCCCCTTCCAGTAATCATGCAACACTTATCCATTTTCTAGTAAATAATAGAATTTACATTCATTGACCTTGTAGACAAAGGTCCATCAAATCAAACATTCAGACATATTGAGTTTTACATAGTCTCTTGGCTCATATAATTATATTTACAAACTAGGGTAAACATGGGTGTCACATTTCCCTCCCCCTTAAAACAACATCATCCTTGATGTTCTATCTATCGTGTGCTTTGTATATACATAAGTAAACAAAAAAGGATATGCCTTTCTCATGGCATCCTCCATTTCCCATGTAACCTCATATGGGCCAAAGTTTTTCCACTACACCTTGACCTTTGCAATGGTTCGGTTCCTGAGTGAGGTTTTCTTCCTATCTATTGTGAATTTTGGTTCTGGTAGGAATTATCCTTTCGTCTCCACCTGAATCACAGTCCAGACAATTATATGATTAGAATCATGTACATATTTATTTAATAACGAAACATGGAAAACATTATGTGCCTTGGTGGGAGGAAGTGCCTGCTTATAGGCTACAGGTCCCACTCTATCTAATATTTCAAAGGGTCCACAATACGGAGGTGCCAGTTTGGCACAAGCTCCCATTCTCAGGGAACTCTTCCAGGTCCTAACTCTGAGATAGACATGGTCTCCTGTCTTGAACTCTCTGGGAGTTCTCTTTCTGTCAACATAACTCTTGTGTTTATTCTAAGAAATTTTCATATTTTTCTTTATCTGAATCACTTGTTGTTCCATCTCTTTCAACATGTCATGTCTGATTGTAATTATATCCATTGGATTACTCCACTGGATTAGAATCTTTCACTATCTAACATAGAGGGCTTCAAAAGGGCTCATCTTCAATGACTCTTGATAACCGTTGTTGTAGGCAAATTATAACAATGGCAGGTAGTCTTCCCACTTATTAGGCCGATGCATTACATGCATCCTTAACATGTATTCTTATATTTGGTTTACTCTTTCTGTCTGTCCATCAATTTGGGGGTGATAGGTTGTGCTAAACAATAGTTTAGTGTCAAAATAATCCATCAAGGATTTCCAAAAGCTAGAAGTGGATTTTGTTTCTCTGTCAGATACAATCTCCTTAGACATGCCATGCAATATGAATATCTCCATGATGAAGATGTTGTCAATATCTATTGCCTTGCAAGTTGATTTGTCAGGAATGAAGTGAGAAGACTTGCTCAATTTGTCCACCACTATCATGATGGCATCATTATGCTTGGCCGATTTTGGTAATCCGGTGATGAAATCCATGGAGATGGTTTCCCATTTTCATTCAGGAATTGGTAGAGGTTGTAACAACCGTGTTGGGTGTCGAAGTTATTCGTTAACTTGTTGGCATTATAGACACTTAGCTAAATAATCAACTATGTCCTTTTTCAATCCAAGCCAATATAATTGTTTTCTAGTGGTCGTAATCATTTTCTGATAACCTAGATGACCAGTATATGGTCTTTTGTACAGTTCATGCTATATGAATCTCTTCAAGTCATCACAACTTGGGATATAGAAAATGTTTTTGTAAGTCAGCAAACCTTCACCGAGCATCTGATATCTTTCATACTTTAGCCATGTAGGCTTTTGCCTTAGGTATGAGGTCGCGGTCTTCAATAATGCATTTGTTTGTTGTGCATTTATGACTCTCTCCCTGGCATCTGTTTCATAGGTGCTTACCGATTCCAGGTGAATCATTTTCATACTTCTGCTAAGGGAATCAACCACCCTATTTTCTTTTCCTTTGATGTGTTTGATTTTGAAATTAAACTCACTAAGGAGAGCCATCCACCTAGCTTTCCTAGCATTGAGTTTTGGTTGATCAAACAAGTGCCTCAACCCACAATTTTCTGTCATAAGTACAAATTTCCTACCCAGGAAGTAATGCCTCCACATTTTTAAAGCATGCACTATGGAAGCCAAGTCTAGCTCACGGGTCACATAATTGATTTCATGCTCATTCAATTTTCTGGATTCATAGAAAATTACATGTCCTTCTTGCATAAGGACTCCTCTGAGTCCTTCCATACAGGAATTTGTACACACAAGGAAGTCATTATCAACATATGCAATCTTCAGTATAGATGCATGGGTCAGAAGGTATTTCAGTTCCTAAAATATTTCTTCACATTTTGATGTCCAAGTGAATTTAACCCCCTTTTTCTGAAGGGCAGTGATTGGACAACCAATCTTGGAAAATCCTTTTATGAACCTTCTATAATATCCTGCTAATCACATAAAGGATCTGATGTCAGATACATCCTTTGGGGTAAGTCATTCCATAATAGATTTGATCTTGTTAGGGTCTACTGCCACTCCTTTAGAAATAACATGGCCTAAGTAATGGATTTTCTTCTGGAAAAAGTCACACTTGCTAAACTTAGTGTAGAGTTGATGCTCTCTTAGTACTTGTAGAACTAATTTAAGATGTTCTTAATGCTCCTCTCTGTTCTTGGAGTATATTAGGATATCATCAATAAAAACCAATACAAATCTGTCTAGGAATTTGTTGAGTACATTATTCATCAAGCACATAAAAGTGGCGGGGGCATTGGTTAATCCAAATGGCACCACCACAAATTCATAGTGACCATACCTTGTCCTGAAGGCTATTTTGTGGATGTCTTCATCCTTGATTTGAACTTGATGGTATCCAAACCTTAATTCAATCTTTGATAAAATGGAAGCACCCCCTAATTGGTCGAACAAGTCATCGATTCTTGGTAAGGGGTACTTGTTCTTTATGGTTGTCTTATTGAGTTGTCTATAATCTATGCACAGTCAAAGCGTGCCATATTTATTTTTCACAAACAAGGTTGGTGCTCCCCATGGAGACATATTGGTTTGGATATAGCCTTTGTCCATCATTTCCTTTAGTTGTAGCTTAAGGTCAACTATATCCGGTGTACTCATCCTATAGGGTGTCCTAGACACTGGCATTGCTCCTGGTACAAGTTCTATCGAGAATTCAATGAATCTTCTCGAAGCTATACCCGATACCTCTTCTGGGAATACGTCTCTATACTCTCTTAAGATGGGGTGGTCTTGTAGGTTCAGTTTGTCACCCTCAACATATCCCAACACCCGTATTGCATATATAGGACATCCCTTTCTGCAATACTTTTTCATTTAAAGGGTTGATATTCATCTCACTGAGACATGCTTCTGAATCCCTTGGAGGGTTACCTTTCTCCCTTCTTCATTTACACATTCTAAAGTTTTATGGTAATAATCCAACTTAGTTTTATAAGCAGCTAACTAGTCCATACCAATCAACAAGTCATAATATCCTAGGGGAAGTATGTTAAGGGTCACTTGGGTGGGAAATCCATCCATAATGAATTTACAAGATGGTATGGCCTTTGCTACTTTTCTTTTGCTGCTAGTGGCTAGTTGTACCAACCATGGCTTAACATGTATAACTGGTTTCAAGTCACACTTATCAATAGTATGAGGGGATACATAACTCAAATTAGAACCAGGGTCAATTAAAATAGAAACCAAATGGTTGGAAATCATACCTTCCATCTCCACCACTGAAGCTTGGTGGTCGACTTGTTTATTATCTACAACTTCATAAATCCATGGCATGGTCCTAGCCACATCATTGGATGTGGTAGATTCTTGGATATTGTACACTCTCCTAATGTTATGTTGTCTATGTGGGAAATCCCTCAACAAATGTTCTTCTCCACAACCCCAACATTTCAAGGGTTTTCTCTTTGGGTTATCAGTCTTTCCTGAGGTTGATCCAAAAGGTTTATTTCCACTTTGGGAGGGAAAAATATGTTGATACACACTTTGGGTACGAAGGATCATCCTAGAATCCTTCCTATAGTTCTTAAATATCGAGGATTTAAACCCCTTATTCTTGAATCCTGAACTACTCTTCTTCTTCTAGTCCTCGCGAGGTTCGATCTGATTCCCGAACTGTTCATAACAAAACTTTTCCTTCCAGATAGTATCTTCTAAGGTATTTGGCTCATCAAACTCAATCATGTTCTCGTAGGATTGAGGTAACCCACTAACAAATCGCTACACTTTTACCTTTTCATACTTTATGTAGGGTAAATACCTTATCATCTCAAGGAACACATTGATATATTCATCTATGGTGAGTTGTCCCAGCTTAAGTTCATAGAACTCTTTAGTCTTCCCATCAAAGTATTTCTCTGAGAGATACTTCTTCTTGAAGTATTCCTCAAATTGTTTTCATGAGACGTCTTTCTCATGGATTCATTTCACGTTTATGAGGTCTTCCTACCAAATGGAATCTTTTCCATTCAGGTTGAAGATGGCTATTCGAGCCTTCAAGTTTTCAGAATAGTCATGGACTCTGAAGTACTTCTTTAAATTAAGCAGCCAAGATTCTACTTATTCCCCTTTCTTAATCTCTCCATCGGAAGAGGGTGGTTTGGCTTTCTTGAACTCTTCAGGATCACGACTTTTGGAATTCTTTCACTTCTTTCCTTCCCTTTGAGAATGTGAGTTAGTCTTTCTACTAGAAGATCCCTTGGGGTTGCCAACTTCCTCTCTAGAGGATTCTCCTGATGCGTGCCCCCTACCTGCAGGTTCGACCTTCCTCGAGGTAATTCTCCCCGTGTGGCCACTTATGGGACCACGTTTTTGTATTTTATGCGGACTTTGACTCCTCTTGATATGTCGTCAGTCTACATGACTAGTTGCGGTTCCATGCTACAACTGCCTCTGTATCTCGGATAATCTATGTAGCAAGACTGCATTAATTTATGTTTGTTTTTCTTGATCTTTTATCAACCTCTCGTTGTCGGCCATGCAACTCTGTAATTCGGCCTTGAGGCTCCTTACAGTTTCAGCCAGATCTAGAGGGGTCTCTAGTGCCCTCCTCTCGTCAAACTCTTCGTCTTTATTGTGGGAGCCATCCCCAACCTCATGGTGCCTCACCATCCTTTATGCTTGTAGTTTCTCACGGTTTACTAACTGCTTGAGTGCTGAAAAAACACTTGTCGTTAGCTAAAAATATATTAGTTCATGAACAACACATAGTTCATATTTCTTAAATACACACACAATAGAAAGTTTTCATTATTTTCTTTATAATAGTTTAACCAGACTCTTTAGGAAAGAGGTAAGGTAGGGTGTCACCCTTAAGATTTTCTTTAAACATGGTTTTTAAGTGACTCGTCCATGAGCCCAAGTAGGCCAAGTGTTTTTTTTTGTAAATTAGTAATTGTATTAGGGCCTTCTTGAAAACGATACAAGTTTTCTATGCGTGGCAACAATGCCCATCTGGGAAACCACTGTTGCCATTTGTCCAAAAAAATAGAGTGTCATTTGTCCAAAATAAAATAGAGTATGACATGCAAAAACTACAGTGCCACGCAAGGCGAAATGATGAGAAGTAAACTAAATAGAGTAGGTTGTCTTTCCATGGCTAGCTAGAAAGAAACAAGAGCTAAAACCTGAAACAAGAGAACACTAAAAACCTGGACCGAGCCCTGGTCCCGGGAAGGCCTAGGTCTTCTTCATTTTGCCCTTATCTCAATCCACAATTTCTTGCCAGAGGTCTTGTAGAAAGGACATCAAAATGTCCACCCTGCTCCATCGTTCAGCATCCTTCTTCTGCAAGTCCATAAGTGCAGACTTGATTTCCTCCTGTCATCTGGTGAGTTCGTGCAGTGAAGCTATGATCACTTCCTAGTCAACGCACTTGTTGTAGACAGAGCGAAATGGGGAGTCAGACGAGGAGGAAGGAAGGGGTGAGGAAGTGGAGGTAGCTTCAAAGTGGTGGTGAGAGGGGGAGGGTGGAGAAGGAGGATGACAAGGTGGAGAGGGGGGTGAAGGTGTGTAGCCCAGAGAATTTTCTAGGGTGTCAAACCACTCTACTCGGTAGCCATAGGGGTTCAAGAGTGGTGAAAGGTCCTGGGTGGCTTCTCGAAGTGTATCTGCAGGAGGGGGAGCTATGATGGGAGCCAAGACAGGGATATCATCATTTTCAGGTGGAGGGTCTGAATTGGGCACCTCCTTTCCCCTAGCTGTGTACCAATCTACTCCTCTCTTGGATTTACATCTCAGACGGGGAATGATGAGGGTTATTGGTGTCTTGGGAATGAAAATGTAGAGGAGAAGAAGAAGGGTCTGAGAGGTCAAGTGAAGAATGCTCCAGAGGGGGATGAGGAGAAGAGGAAACAGGGAGGGTTGGAGAGGGAGATCACTTAGAAACAAAGGAGGAAGAATAATCCTGATCTCAGTTGTAGGGGCACCATATCTGGGGAGAGGAAGTAACAGGTGAGGTGACCTACATGACACCATTAAAGTTCTCATGCTACGAGGCTTCCATTTCATGCGGCAGGCTTGACGCAAGTGTGGTCTGAGGGGTGGCGGTGACTATGTTAATACCTTGAGGTGATATGTTCAGGGGAATATTTTGATCAGGCACCAACTAGATGACCGTATGGCTAGGTGGTCTCCCCGTGGACTATCCACACGTTGTACTTGGTAGCACCCCATTCAGGGGCAAGCAGGTCAAGTGTTGTAACCATGATCTGATACCAATTTGTAACACACCCATGGTGAGGCGTTGAAATTTTGTCCTTCTTAATAAATCAAATCCTCCATTAGGGGTATCTATCCCATTCTACTTGTCCAGATATTTCCAGCCACAGTCTCCATGCTCAAAACCGAGCTCAGAGATGGCAGATATACCTCTCCCAAGTTCCTCATGTGTTCATTGGTTAGGGCGAAGGGGCTTTCACGTGGGTCCAACTCAATATGCTTCTCCTTGATTTCTCCGATATCCCGGAACTTCCAGTCTTCCTAATTCTATGGCGAAAATCCATCGACCAACCAATCCAACAACTGGACTTGGTCCTCGACTAACTCACAAGCTAACGAGGGATTCAACGTTCAACCTTCTGATTTGAATTCCTGGCCTAGCCTCTTCCCTCCTGCTACAATCACATATGAATGCGGGCTATGACCAGACGTGAAGACAAAAGGTGCCTATTTCAGTGCTTCCAAGCTTCGGGCTCTAGACATTTTCAACCTATGACAACATAAATCCTTCGAACTGTTGAATCAATGGATTTCGGGTATGCTTACGGAAATTGATGGTCTCCGTTTTGTTTTAATATCAATGAACCACACTTACTTCGGGACTCTACACTTCATGGAATTCCAAAGCACTCACAAATGCAAACCTCCGAAGGGAAATCCTTTCGAAGGGTCAGATCTCTTGACACCTATCCTATGAGATCGACGGTTCAAGTGAAATCCGACCTCCGGGCCTTCGAAAGTTCTTGTTCTACTTTTCTCCAAAGTGGCTATCCTACAAAGTAGTAGATCGCCCGCCATGCATCCCCAAACGACGAATGATTGATATTCTCTTCATTACTCCGAGCTTCGGGGATTTTCGAAGCACCAAGATTCAAGTACTCTTGAGTGACTCTCCTCCAGAATACAAGATCTGATTCCAAGTGTCTCCTGGCGACAACGACTAGGATGGACTCCTGGAATTTCAGTCACTTCATCAACCACTTTGTCTAGATGGAAACTTTCCAGGGGCTGACATGTAGAAGGGTGAGGGGCAACACGTGCCCTCATCTGAGATGACACGTGTCGCATTCCAAAGGGTCTATAGGGTATATGATACGCATGAATCCAGGTGACACGTGGCACGTCAAACTTGGGTCCACATCACCATGGATGGCGTCACTGCACCACGTCACTTCAGTCTAATCATATTTCATGCCCTCTTATCTCACTACCAAGGTATGTACACATAACCCTTGGATCAACGGCCTCTGTTACTTTGTAACTTTGGTGTTCTAGGAATTTGATGCTATAGCATCTCTATCCTTCTGAAGTAGAACTTCGACAAAGTGTTCTCATTGTAGATCCAACGGCTGAGGGGATCTCCAAACATTCTCGATTGGTGGCTCACGCTACATCACCTTGGGGAGTTGGATCCAGGTTTAGATGGTGATATAGGTTCACCTAACCACTAGAGAAACCATTAGTTGCGGGTCAACTCATCGGTAACTGAGTTGGTTACCTTCGACCAGTATAAGGCTTAGTAAGGTCAGCCATACTTTGAAGTCCTGGATTTCTAGAGCTCCAAAGCTAGGAGGACTTAGCTTCCTTAGGCTTAGCCTAGGGTTCCTAGGTATTGATCATATGGGTCCTCCTGAACGTATATCGTCTGCTTGTCTTCCAAATGAAGAGATATCTCCTTTTCACGGCTTGAACCTGGCTATCCTTCCTGAGCGTTATCATGAAATGGTTAAGGACTTGGACCTGAAATATCAATTGCACAACAAGGAGTCTGAAAGAGGTATCCTCTTCAGATGGATAGGTTCAAATTGACACGATACCTCTATCTCAGTCATCTTACAGGCTTATGTCCCAAAAAGCCTCAAGGGAGAATATGGGGCATACAGAATATCAATCATAATTCTAAGTTCACAAGGAGATGAATGCATACACATATCATGACCATTCCACACAGAAACCATTTATAGATATACATATATATAAACCCGTGCATTCATCCATTATTTCAATTCAATACATAAAGTAGGAAAATACTTATCAGAACCAAATAATGTTAAGTGACTGCTGAAAGGGGTACCCATTTCCACCCAACCATAGGCTCCGTCACTCCTAACGGATTTACCACTAGCCACCCCCTAGCTATACCATAATGCTCTGAGATATAATCCTTTCTTCTGGCTCAACGACAGTAGGGATGGAGGTTACTCTCCTCCTCCCATGGGATCTTGGCAACGGTTTTCACTATACCAATCAAGAAGGACCTCCTGAGTACTTCCTCAGTCACTCACCAACCTCATTTATCAGCTTGTATCATAACCTTGCTAGCCATTTCCTGTGACCATAACACGCTCATTTCTTAGTTCTTCCTTGAACTTGATAGCTTAGTCTCTCATATCTGCACTCTTCGCATGCCTTCCTCTGCCCACCATACCTTCCTTTCTTTCCTTCCTCAACAAGATTGTGTGTGGCTTGAATTCCCAGTCTATGGTCAGGTCTGAAATCCTTACAGATGGGTTCTCTGCCCCATCCCCTCATTAAGTCTTAAGGAGGTCTTCCCACCTACCAGTTTGGCTGTAATTGATTCCTAGGTCAGAGGACTGTTCTGGTCCTGAGCAATTAAATCCATTAAGGTTCTGGTTTGGTGGAGGTTAATGCAACCATTCCTTGTCCCCTTCACCATCTCTTTATTAGCATTCAGTCTCTCTTAGCATACCCCCCTTCCAGGAGTCACGCAACACTTATCCATTTTCTAGTAAATAACAAAATTTACATTCATTGACCTTTTAGACAAAGGTCCATCAAATCAAACATTCACACATATTGAGTTTGCCATAGTCTCTTGGCTCATATAATTATATTTACAAACTGGGGGAAATAGGGGTATTGTAAACTTGTTTTGTCATATGATGACAAAACAAGTTTACAATACTTGTGTGATGTTTAGTTGTTGTAAATTAAGATTTTTGCAAAGTTAATTTTAAAGATGGAAATTTGTATTAAAATGTAGAAACTTGGTTAATATTATTAGTTCTTAATATGTAAAATGTTTGGCAATAGTTTTGTAAATATATTTAAATTTCTAAGGATTTTATATAGTTTTTATATAATTTTGGTAATTTTTAAGGTAAAATAATTTTATTCTATGAAATTTGGGCAAATAGTTTTTAGAAACAATGGAAATTACCTAATCTTTTTTTGGAAAATACTATAAAAAAAAATTAGCCCATTTGCAAAATTCAACCCCTAAAATCATTAATTTTTATTTCTTTAACTTAGCTTATAGCTATTTTTTCTTAAATTAACTTCCACCAATTTTCAAAGCAAAGTAACCCTTTTTGCTACACATAATTTGGACATATTTATTACATAGTAATTTCTGTTTTAATTTGTTTAGTACAACCATAATGGTTAAGGGTGAATGGAATTATTTTTAAAAAGTTAAATAGGTTAAACCTATTGTCATAAATATAGATAGGAGTGTTTTTTTTTGTTAAGCTATGATGTAGATAGTATTTGGTTTCATTAATGAATGTAAGGTTAGTTTTTGTTAGAAACATAATGGTTAAGGGTGAATGGAATTATTTAAAAAAATTAAATTGGTGAAAGCTATTATCATAAAAAGATAATAAAAATAAATAGAAGTGTTTTTTTTTTTAAAGTTATGATGTACATAATATTTGGTTTCATTAATGGATGTAAGGTTAATTGTTGTTAGAATAACCGGTTCGTTTACAAAGAATAAAACTTTTTTTTTTAAATGAATAACTAACTAGTTATTTTAAGTAATATGTGGTTTTTCTTAAATATTAATGATTAGTAATGAATCAATCCACATAAATATTTAAATTATATGATTTATAAAATATTATAAATATAATAATAATATTTAAAAAATTATATTAAAATAAATCAAGTATATTAAAAAATAATAATAATTTTTTAAAAAGTTATATAGTGATAAGAGTAAAATGAAGTAATAAAAATTATATATAAAGGTAAAAACAATAAAGAGCATATTATAAAATAGATAAATTGAAAGAAGAAATAATAATGATAATAATAATTAGGAAAATTAAAAAGAAGATAAAAGAAGAAAATAATTTTAAAAAAATGAAGAAAGAAAGATTAATAAAAATATAAAAAAAACCAGATAAGAAAATGCTAAAAAAAAATCACTTAGAAAAGTTCACATGGAATAAGGAAAAGATAAGTGTAGAATTTATTTATTTTTAATTGTTAAGGTGGTTAATGATGGTTAAGTTTTAAATTATTTTTTCTTAATATTATTTTCTATTAATGTTATTATTAAGTTGTTTTTTTTAATCAATTTTCTTAATAAATATTATGTTTTGGTAAAAAAGATATATATATATATATATATATATATATATATATATATATGATTAACTCAATTCGTTTGAATTTCCAAGAGGTAATGGGTTTAAGTTAAGTAGAGTCACTCTCACAACATTTAACTTAAGTGTCATCCATAGAGTGTGATGAAGCACTTGAATGGTTTATATGAGGACATTTTGCTATATATTTTCAAGAAAAATTTACTAGGTAAACTCAAGAAATTCTATGTCACATTTTGGATGACATTTGTAATAAACTTGTCATCATAGAATAGTGTACCTAACACAAGGGGATTTGAATTGGGTATTTTCTATCACATAACTAGTAAGTGCCTAACAACATTGAAAACACCGAGTTGATTTATCCATTTGGACATGTGTACACACACATAATCTCATTTTTATTTTTACATATTTATCTGAAGTTCATTTATTTTATTTCATTGTGTTTATGGTTGGCTTAGAAATTTTCTCTCTCCTTTCCTCTTTCATCTAGTCCCCTCACACAACCTTGTTGTATAAAAAATCTTCTTCACCATTTGTAACTTCCTTCTCTTTTCTTCCTTTTTCCTAAATGACAAGTGATAAGTTTATTTAGAGTTTATATAGTTTTTTGAATTTTTTATATTTGAATTAGGTATAGGAACATGTATAGAAAATTTATTTAATGTTATAGTCTTAAGAAACATGTCAAGGGAGCATGAGAGATTCCTTCACCTTATTTTAGAGACCACATGTTCCCTCTTTATGGGTGTTATCCTCATCTAATATTATAGGAACGCTACATCTCTCAAGAGAAAAAATGGATTTCAGATTAGTTGATCTATTATTGGCACGAGGGATGATGGAAATTTAGTGTTAGGACATACATGTGATACAATCCTATTGAGGAGAATGCTTATTTCAATATTGTTATTACATAAACTGTAGGTTGGGAAAAGCTCAAACCAAACCACTGGTTGGCGATAATGTTGGGAAAGGTTAACCACTGTCACCTTAGTTAAACCCTCCCTCACTTCTGTGAAGGAAGAATCTAAAACAAGAGGGAATCTCGGGTGACCCTAGGG
This sequence comes from Picea mariana, assembly GCA_032191745.1. Taxonomy (NCBI): domain Eukaryota; kingdom Viridiplantae; phylum Streptophyta; class Pinopsida; order Pinales; family Pinaceae; genus Picea; species Picea mariana. The sequence goes on along the minus strand of JASDQU010689420.1, from coordinate 63,903 downwards.
GGAAAAATAAATGGAAAGTGATACTTAAGAATGATGCCCCTATAGGTCAACTTGCTAAATGAAAAGTAGCTTGGAAATGAGTCTCGGAAGTGGTCAATGATTGCCAATAATTTTGAGTACCTACTGATTCGAAATCGGATCCAGAAGCTTGACACGGCTTGAAAAATGCTCAAAAATGAAAGTGCTCAGAATGCGACGAAGCCTGTTCCATTGCGTCCGTCTTGTCTTCCTGATTCCGGTGGTATATTTACTTTGTCAAACGGGCTCCGTATGGAGAAGATATCGCATTATGTCTGAAAAGTCAAACAGGCAAAAAAAAATTTGTTGACTGTGCAGTTCGTACAGTCCGTACGGACACTGACGTGGCATGTTCGTATGCTGATGTGGCAGGTCCGTATAGACGACACGTGGCAGGTCCGTACAGGCAACATGTGGTGGCTCCAGGAAGTGACATGTGGTAGGCAGATTTGGACATTTGAGCATACGGATGGACCAATCCAGAAGTGACACGTGTCACCACTGGAAGGGTGACACGTGGCACGGGTGACATCAGCAGGTGACGTGGTAGGCTGACTGGGCAGTACGGTGAGTGATGTGGCAAGGTGACTGAGCAGTACGGTGATTGACGTGGCAAGGTTGACGAGGTAGTACGGTAGTTGACGTGGACGAATCATCGGTTGACACGTGGCATTCATTGATTGGATGTAGAGGTGCCATGTGGCCCAGTCAAGGGATTCCACATGGCACCCCGTGGTTGGCTGTTCGTTTATGTGTAAACGTTTATGGCATTGACCGAATTCAAACCGGTGACCTCCTCCTTTGGCAACGATTTAACAAAGTCCGTCCGACCATTGTGCCCTCGCATTATTGCTTACCACATAACCTTTTGGATTTTATTTAAATTCAAACAATTGTGTATTTGGTGCGGGGGTCGGGCTGGGGCTTAGCCCCAGCCCGTGGTCTTTTGTGAATACCCATACGACCATTCACCATACGATGGGCACGCATTTTAAAGTTTTGGTTTAAACCCACGGTTTTTATGTCACATACGACCACAAGCGTGAGTTAGCGCTGAATGGAGAGGGGCCAACGCTTAGCCCTTTGGGCTAGCGCTTGGCCCTATGAAGCCCATGTGACCGTTCAAAGGGAGCGCGCGCCAGGGGAAGGGGGCTAGCGCCCATATTATGGTTAGAAATTGGGTTTTCTAACTAATTTTGGGTTTTTAATTGTAATTAAGCCTATTGTTAATGGTTTTGGGGAGTTATTGGGTAGTTTTGGAGCCTAACTTTTTGGAGGAAGTTGGAGATGAGCAACCACCTTTCCAGCTATTTAACCTAGGCATGTTTGAGGCTAGGGGACAGCATAGGGGGAATTCAGAGCAGAATTATGCTGAGGAGAAGCCAAGCCAAAGCCAGTTTGAGGCAGAGAAGCTTTTGAGGAGGAGACGCTGTCAGACCATTTCTGGGAGCTCCGAACGTCCGTTTTGCGTGCCGTTTTCTTTGCATGGTTATAGAGATCTGGAAGAACATGACTAGGTTAGTCTTGTAGCCATTTTGCATTGCAGCAATGTACTTTTGATATTTTGAACAGAAATAAAGAAGCCTCCCCCACAGAGAAAAAGGCCCGGAGACGTAGGCAAAGTTGTGCTGAACTTCGTTATCAATCTGCGTGTTATGGTTTGATGTCTATTATTTCATTTCATATCTGTATATGTGTATATGGATGTCATAATTCCTCTTCTTTCCTCATTCTTCACTAAGTTTTCTCAAATGGTTAATTAATGCATGCAAAATTAAACCTCAACCATAAGTCATTAAAAGATGCGACGGATCAAGTGGTATCAGAGCTAGTTGACGTTTGGATTTGAGTTGCATGTTAACCAGGGAAAAGCTACAACGTGGTGAAGGTGAGCTTGTTGCAGAGAATCCATTAATTGGGTTGATAAAAAGAGCTTCTCACAGCGAGAAGATGGCATCGGAGGAAGGGATTTCTCAAGATGAGAAAGAGTTCTGGAAAACATTCCTTGCTATGTCGGAGATGGTGAAAGTCTTGTACGAAGATTACTTGGAATGGAAGCGACCAGTTTTGGGTGATTTTTCAAAAGGAAAAAGTGAAGAGGAAGAGGACCATCCCCAGATTCCTCCTTCACCTCCATCAACACCTCCTTCTTCTCCTTCTTCTTCAAGTTCAAGTTCTAAATCTAGTGGAAAGAAAAATGT
>JASDQU010689419.1:23117-44655 GCA_032191745.1 Picea mariana | reverse complement strand
CAGGGATCAGTGTCTCAAGAGACAAGGAGCCTCCCATTCTTTACAGCTGAAATCTCCAATCGACGAAACATCGAAAGCACCTTTGGAGTCGAGCCCACGGTCTTAGCACCAGGTCACCTCAAGCGAGCCTATCAATGGGGGAAGTCCCCTTTATAATAATAGATACTATCTGGATCGTTCATCTGAAGGACGTGCGGCACACATCTGTGTCACGTCAGCATTTGGGAGTTCAAGGGGTAAGCGCTCCTCATAATTTCACCTCTCGAAACCTCGAATCCCGAAATGACGAAAGCACCCAGAATTAGGCCCATGGTTTCGGCACCTGGTCACAGAGAAACAGGCCTGAAGGAGGGGTGCCAATGTTTATCATTTGACAAGACAGGCCCCAAAGCACTGAGAGTGATGTTAGCCGCTCATCCTGGAGGAACACGTGGTGTGCGATTAGGTTCTTCGCCTTTTCACCCATCGTGATTTCGAAGCATAAGAAACAGTTCTCCCATATCCCTGAAGCACGAAGCATCGAAGATGTCTCGGAGCCGAGCCCACAGTATTTCTGAATCAATTCAGAACCGTCAGATCATTGGGGGGACATGTGGCGACCATTAGGTCTTCCCNGGGGGGCACTGTGTTCTCCAGACGTCGATTTGATGTGATCTAAATCCCAGTACCTGCTGGGAATGAATGAAGAAGAGAGAGGGTGGTTGAAACCTCACCTCACTCATTAATTGCAAAGTATGGATGTTCGAGATGAAATTCTACCCAAGAAGGTCCTCTGTATTGGTTCTTTTCATGGAAGCCATGCCGAGTCCTCGACTCACCAGGGAATCCTACACATGCTACTTCAGCATTTAAAGGCTTAGCTACCCCCTAGCGCGAGCCATGCAAATTTAAGGTGGCATATGACAGAGGAGTGCAGGCCAGATTTGATTGAAGGGACTCCTCGTCCCGAAAGTCTAGTAGGCCTCTATTGGGAAAATGTTTAGGAGTATATATACTTAGTTTTGATATTTTTCAGGGATGGATGGTTGAGCAAGGCTCCCGATTGTAAAGTTTTGGTGAAGCGATGGTCGCTCTCGTTAATGTATAAGGCATTGGAGACTTCTTACTTTATGGATGTCAGCCTCTTATTCATCTCTTTGTTTACTGTGTTAGAACAGCTCGGAATTGGAGGATCCAGTCGAGTTGTGGCTATTATAGGATGATGTAGGATGGATCACTGTAACAGTTAAATTGCTTCTAATCGGCTCCTGTGATTTTTTTAGCACTGAACGACTTGGAATTGGAGGATCCAGTCGATTCATCCTTCAGCTCCTTGAAGATCTGGACCAAGAGGATCTTGGTTTCTGAGCTTTTCTTCCCCAAGATTTCGAAGGCCTGTCGCCCGAGGAAATCTTGCTCATCCTTCTCACAAGTCTTTCATCTACCACCCTTTGATCAATTCACTGACAGAAGTTGGATCAAGACCTCCCTTGTTTTCTACATACCAGACCCAGCCATCCTGAGTCAAAGATGCTTTCCTGGGTCTCTTTCCATTTGACCACCTCCTTTTAATTAAATCATGACATAAAACTAATGGGCATCGGGCTCTGCTCCTGCAAGCAATCCAAGAGTGACTTCCATCGCCAACATTTCTGGCGTCGTTGCCGGGGACGAAATTGAAGATTTTCCCTGGGTAGAATGACATTGAGCCTCTGATTATGAAGGTGCATCAGACATCGGACCCCTTCAAGATTGCTACTGTGCACCTGGTGACTCCACTGTGGTGACTCCATTGTTTCCACTTCATTGTTTCAGCTGTGGCTATTGTTAGCACATCTGAAAGCTGACCCTAAGGAGCTTTCTCGGGAAGGTTTCAACAGCTGCTTTCTCAGTCTGAGAAGCTTCCTGGGGTAACAAAAACGTTAAGATCTGGCCTTTGATGGTGAACAAGAACCAGGCACTTTCAAAGATATCGGGTTGAAGAAAATGTTCCTAGCAGCTCTGCTCATGATAATTAAGACCCTCTCTTTTAAAGGGGGTTTCTCACGATATATTTTTACCTAGGATTAAAGAGAAAAAGATTATGTGTGAGCAGCCAGAACCAGCAGGTCCCACTATCCCTAAAATGGAAATTTTTTACGGGATCACTGTTCTGGAGGAGGATCATATCCATGAAGGAAAACCCCTTTTTGATGTATATTATAGTGATGATGAGCAGCAAGCTTATCCTACATTCGATCACTATAAAGATACTAAAGAGCCAGTCAACAAGCAGAATCACCCCATGGTCCCTATTTATGATGAACATGAATAAGACCTGGGCGAGAGCCAAGAGGAAGAGCAGAAAGAACCAGTGGGATAGGTTACTTCCTGCCTGAAGCCCGCCCATTCACCTATGTAGACTCATGAAGTTCAGCCCTGTAGGAGTAGTTGTGGAGCAGAGCAGGACTGCTGCTACCCTTTTCACAGGGTTGGTCGCTCATTCTACGATCCTGTCTACGAGTACATGGAGTGGCATGTCCTTTATGCCTTGGAGCCACCCTATTCCATATCAACTTCAGCCAGTGAGAAGAAGTTGAAGACTGTAGCTGTTCTGCTATCATGGTTACACCATCTGCTAGTGATCATCGACAAAAACAAAGAACTTCCCTTCAGGAAGTTACTTGATTGGCTATGGTAGAAGTCTTCTTTCACCTATCCCCATGTAAAGTTCTTTATTAGTTTAGGATTGTATATAAATAAGCTCCTTTGAGCATGTATCTTTATTTTGTTGTTTTTATTTTTCGGCCTGTATTTTCAGCAGCGGGATGTTTTGAGCCTGACTCCATAGCCCAACAGCAAGGCACTGAAGCTGCGGAATGAGTTCTTAGAGCATAACAGGGATGAATCTATCCCCCATGGAGCCTAATGTTAGCGACAATTCTTGTCTTGGGCTCGAGAGCACCCAGGTCTGCAAGTTGCACGAGAAGCACCCGAGCGCAGCACGGGAGAATCCCTTTTCCAGTTACGATTCAAGCGAGTAGGCGAAGTGTTGGTTGTCAGCAACCGAGATTCATCAACAAAGAAAATCGATGGTCATTGGGTTTTCTGGGCTGTCAAGTCGCCCGGGATTTAGCACAAAGGGTAGCGCCCAAAGTTCAAGGCGAATCTGGGTCATCCGATCCAATTGGGATAGGTGGCAGCTAGTCGGTGTATCGGGGATCGGTGTTTCAAGAGGCAAGGAGCCTCCCATTATTTACAGCTAAAATCACCGATCGGTGAAACATCGAAAGCACCTTTGGAGCCAAGCCCACGGTCTTAGCACCAGGTCACATCAAGTGAGCCTGTAAATGGGGGCAGTCCCCTTTATAATAACGGATACTATCTGGGTCGTTCATCTGAAGGACACGCAGCGCACATCCGTGTCACGTTGGCATTCGGGAGTTCGAGGGGTAAGCGCTCCTCATCATTTCACCTATCGAAACCTCGAATCCCGAAACGTCGAAAGCGCCCAGAATTACGCTCATGGTTTTGGCACCTGGTCACAGAGAAACAGGCCTGAAGGAGGGGCGCCAATGTTTATCATTTGACAAGATGGGCCCCAAAGCACCGAGAGTGATCTTAGCCGCTCATCCTGGAGGAACACGTGGTGTGCGATTAGGTTCTTCGCCTTTTCGCCCATCGCGATTTCGAAGCATAAGGAACAATTCTCCCATATCCCCGAAGCGCGAAGCATCGAAGACGTCTCAGACCCAGGCCCACAGTATTTCCGAATCAATTCAGAACCGTCGGATTAGTGGGGGGACGTGTGGAGACCGTTAGGTCCTCCCGGCATTTTTCCCATCACGATTTCGAAGAAAGAAGACCTGCTCCTTCCTATCGACGAACCCCAAAACGCCGAAAGCACTCTGGAAAATAGGCGTAGGGTCACGGCCCATGGTCATTCGATAAAGTAGAAAGGGTTGTACAAAAGGGAGGCCAAAGGCTTCAAATTGAGTTTCAGAAGGGAGGCATCTTGTTCTCCAGATGCCGATTTGACGTGATCTAAATCCTGGTACCTGCTGGGAATGAATGAAGAAGAGAGAGGGTGGTTGAAACCTCGCCTCACTCATTAATTGCAAAGTATGGATGTTCTGACTGAAATTCTACCCAAGAAGGTCCTATGTACTGGTTCTTTTCATGGAAGCCACGCTGATTCCTCGACTCACCAGGGAATCCTACACATGCTATTTCATCATTTAAAGGCTCAGCTACCCCCTAGCGCAGATTTAAGGTGGTGTATGACAGAGGAGTGCAGGCCAGATTTGATTGAAGGGACTCCTCGTCCCGAAAGTCCAGTAGGCCTCTGTTGGGAAAATGTTTAGGAGTATATATACTTAGTTTTGATATTTTTCATGGATGGATGGTTGAGCAAGGCTCCCGATTGTAAATTTTTGGTGAAGCGTTGGTCGCTCTGGTTAATGTATAAGGCATTGGAGACTTCTTACTTTATGGATGTCATCCTCTTCTCCATCTCTTTGTTTACTGTGTTAGAACAGCTCGGAATTGGAGGATCCAGTCGAGTTGTGGCTGTTATAGGATGATGTAAGATGGATCACTGTAACAGTTACATTGCTTCTAATCGGCTCCTGTGATTTTCTTAGCAATGAACGACTTGGAATTGGAGGATCCAGTCGAATCATCCTTCAGCTCCTTGAAGCTCTGGACTAAGAGGATCTTGGTTTCTGATTTTTTCTTCCCCAAGCTTCTGAAGGCCTATCGCCCAAGGCAATATTGCTCATCCTTCTCACAAGTCTTCCATCTACCACCCTTTGATCAATTCACTGACGGAAGTTGGATCAAGACCTCCCTTGTTTTCTACATACCAGACCCAGCCATCCTGAGTCAAAGCTACTTTCCTGGGTCTCTTTCCATTCGACCACCTCCTTTTAATTAAATCATGACATAAAACTGATGGGCATCGGACTCTGCTCCTACAAGCAATCCAAGAGTGACTTTCGTCGCCAATAGGGTTGATACCAAGGATTTCTTCAAAGCGTCGAAAGACTCTTGGGCTCGCTCATCCCAGATAAAAGGAGTGTCTTTCTTCAAGAGGCACATGAAACCCTTAGTGATATTGGCATAATTCACTATGAAATGATGTAGAAAGTTAGCTTTCCCCTGTAAACCTTGAAGTTGTCTAATTGTGTGCGAGGGAGACAACTGAAGTATTGCCTCAACCTTAAGAGGATCTACCATGATCCTGGTCTCGGAAACTACAAACCCTAAGAGATGACTAGACTTAATGCAAAAGATGCATTTATTAGGGTTTAACCAGATTCTATAGTAACGACATCTTTCAAAAACTAACCGAAGGTGTATAACATGATCCACTCTCTTGCGAGAGTGAGCAGCAAGATCATCAAGGTAGGCTTCGACTATGTGCTTGAGATCATGAAAAGAGAAAGTCATGGCCCGTTGGAAGGTTGCTTCGATGTTTTTAAGGCCGAAAAGAATTTTCCTGTATGCAAAAGTACCCCAAGGACATATAAATTACATCTTGTGTTGGTCCTTAGGTTTGATCTAGATTTGGTTATATCCTGAAAATCCATCCATAAAAGAAAATATTTCGCTTCCTGCACACTCATCGAGAATCTGATCAATGAAAGGCATGGGGAAGTTATCTTTAGGACAAGCCTTGTTCAGGTCACGAAAGTCCATACACACACGGATCATTCCTTTCTTTTTATTCACAGGAATGGGGTTGGATACCCATTTGGTCAAGTGAACCAGGTAGATGAAGCCAACATTATGTAGCTTCTCCACCTCTGAATTAATAGTAGGGGCCTTCCTAGGATATAGAGCTCTAAGACGTTGTCGAACAGGTTTATCATCCAGATAAGTCCTAATATCATGTTCGACAATATGGGGGTTGATCCTTGTTATCTCTTCATATGACCATGTGAATACATCTCAAAATTCTTTGAAGAGTTTGGTGTAGATAAGAATTTCTTCTGGCAAACAATCCGCACCTATATTTACATTCTCAATCTTGCCAGGGGTACGAGAGATATTGATCGAGATGGTAGGAGAAATACTCGCCATATTTTTATCGGCATAAATGTCGTGTGTATCAAGTGGAACTACGGCGTGATCAACTATCTCACTCAAGGTAGATCGAAAATCATCTTTCTCGATTCTTTCGAGACTTGGGAGAAAATAAGATCGATGATGCATATCATCCGAAGGTCTCTCGGAACCATTCATGGATTCGAGGATGGCTTCATATAAAGGAAAAGTCCCATATAGGAAATCATGTGAGCATGATGATGAGGTGGCCCATACAGGCCTTAGAATAGGATCATCCTCATCCGTCGGCGAGGTAACAGGATTGGGATCGGCAGAAGAGTCTAAAACAAATTGATACATTATTTTTTTTGTTGATAGTGGCATAGCCATGCCAGCGTTAAACTGTCCTTCACCCGATGAAGTCGGAGAAGGTAGGGTCCATGGATCACTAAAATAATAAGTACGAAAAGGTATGGACCTCCCGGTTGAAGTAGGCCTACTAGACATGGCGTAAACATGGTGAATTGGTGCCAAGAAGTCGAAGGTACCCATGAGGGAATAATACATTCTGACATCGATATTCTCAGTTGTTGGATGAGAATTGTCGATCACAGGGATCGATGGTCCAACAGATGCATTAGGACTAGAGTACACAAAGGATAACTGGTTGATAGTCACGATATCCCCTTGATGAGGAAAACAAAGTATATGGAAAATGGACGATACAACAACAACCATAGCATAGGTCTAATTGTGACCTATTAACAAGTTATAATCGAGAGGCACATCAACTACCTCTACTTCCACCTCTAACGTATTCCCACCTAACTGGACCGGAAAGGCGGGGAGAATACCATGAGGGCGGAAGGAATGACCGTCAAATGCAGTCAACATGTTTGACGACTTGGAAGGGGTCAAAGAACTGAGAGATTTCCAACAGACCAGGGACATCATGCAGGTGGCAACACCTTCATCAACGACTACTTGTTTGATAGTATACCTGGAATACTCCATGTGGATTTGGAAAGCCACGTGGTAGGGTAAGCAGGCTTCACATCCGTAACATCAAAATTGATGAGTTTCGAGCCACTAGGCTCTAGAGATCCTAAGGCAGAGAGTAAGGCATTCCTCTTTGATGGATATGTCTAGAGTACCTCCAAAGCTGACATCGCACAAGGTGTGTGGCCCAGATCCTCAACGATAGAGTATTTTTGGGTGGCTCTAGCATTAGGGTTGTGAGTAGAGCGCTTGAGTAATCCTTTCGGAATACGGGGTGGTGTCTTTGGTTTCTCAATCTATAGGTTCGTCTCTAAAGAGGGAGGAGGAGCTTCTAGGCCGGTACTAGCTTTTGAAGAGATATAATCTCGATAATGGGTGGCTACATTGATTTTTGCATCGACCATATTGATACAAACACGATCGCCATCTTGCGACGGTGGATTTTGACTTCCACCGGGCACATTTTTGGCGTTCGAAGAGCTCAAGGCTAAGTGTTGATTGTGTGGGAATGGATTCGTCAGCACAGCGGGTGGTAGGTTTAAAATCCTCGCAGCCTCCATGAGTTTGGGGCATAAATGTGTAAGGTGGTCATCGGTACAAAGATTATAAGGAAACTTCACCTTACGTTTCTCTTTCTTTCCCTCTCCAACATTATCATTATGCTTCCCATTATTATCTTTGTCCTTGGGTTTGTTACCATTTTTCCCACACTTATGGTTGTTTTGACCTTTCATTTTATTCCCATCGGATTGTTGGTCACCATTTGGGTTTTTCGACGATTGCACGGAATGTACATCCGCTGATTGGGTGGGTTTAGAGGATCCTGACGAAGCTGCACCTCTGGCAGACTTTGTTGCCAAGTCTGCGGGATTTACATTGGTGGACCCTACAGTTCCATCGACATGAGGTCTGAGTTTTTTCCTAGGATTGTAATTTGACCAAGGTGCTTCTAGAAGAAGGTGATATAACATCCCAGATTGAGCATATATTAAATCTAATTGTTGGGCTCTAAATATAGCTTCTTCTTCGTTGGATACCCTAGAAGTAGCAACGTCCTTCAAGATAGGAGGGTGCAAAGACTTAGAAACCATTCTAGAAGAAAGGCTGGGGGTATAGGGGTATTAATAAACCTCCTCCATCTACGCCACTCCTAAATATGATCCGAGATATGAGTGGTGGTGTCCTAGCGTAAAGTCGACAAAATTTTGAGGTCAACATCATAACGAATGGGCAACTGAAAGTGGTTGAGAAATTCCACTACCAACTAGTTAAATGATATATATGTTCCCCTGGGTAGCTCAATATACCATTGCGAATCAAATCTAATGAGAGTGCATTGAAACAGTCGTAATCTAATAGAATCATGGTTCAGGGAATTCGATGAGCACCAAAGGTGAAAGGTAGTGACTTGTTCACCAGGGTCCTCTCCATTCTTACCCTCAAACTTTGGAATGTTTTAAGGAAGTTTGGTGGGGACGGGGGCCCATGAGGGATCATGAAGTACCAGGTCATTCATTAACTTAGCCAAGTCTGGCAGATTGAGAGTGGCAAGAAAAGGGAGACGGGGTTGCGACATCTGGCCCCATCCTCCTCTGAAAGATTGTGTGTTGGGAACTGCATTCCATCGAGGATTTAGGTAAGTACCAAATCCCTATCCATATTTATAAGTCCCTCCTCTAGGCTGATTCGTATAAGATGGGTTGGGAATCATTCCAACAAGAATGTTCTTATAAGGATTATTAAAATTTCCCCAGGCCAGATTAGATCCGAACTGGGGGTTGTAAATATTTCCCCCAATCGGATTAGATCCAGGTTGAGGGTTTCCCAAAGTGTAATATTGACCGCCTCCAAATGGGAATCAAGAGGATTGAAGTGGATTCATCATACCAAAAGTATTGGTCGGAATCAGCACCGAGGGGGTAGGGATATAGGGTGGAACTTGTTCACCAGCTAGGTTGTTCCATCCAGTTGTAGAAGGATTAGATCTGGGGTTAGAAAAAGGGTAACTTCCTACATTAGGATTCGTTTGGGGAATATGAGAACCACCAAAAGGGAAAGGAGTGTAAGGAGGTGTAGTGCCCCCAAGTCCAAAGCTAGAATTAGGTCCAGTAGTTGGGATGGCAGTCAAAAACTATGACGTGAAGTTAGGCATACCATATGAAAATGGATTAGAAGCCATAGGGATGGACTAAACATTGTAAGTCGGTGAGTGGCTGAAACCCCCAAAAGGGTTTGAGACAAGAGATGAAGCATTAACTATAGGTTGAGTCATAGTACCAGTATAAGCCTCCGGCCCTACAACTGTAGTGGCTACAGGAGTCGAAGGGGTTCCATTAGCTATAGTGGGTATGGGAGTCAAAGAACTCCCAGGGTTCTGAAAAATGGACTCAGTACTCATCCTTGTGAAACCACAAGTCTGAAAATTGGATGTGTGTGTACCACGCCTGATAACTCTATGCCTTTTAGAAGGAAAGAACTTGAAAACTGGTGGTAACTGTAACAACCTATGGGACTGGCGAGGAAGTTGGTCGGACTCCATGATGACTTATGACTCTACAAAATAAAAATATATCCTAAGGCCAACTAGTATTCAAAGAGCATACCAAAAATTCAAATGGCCAATATGCATGCAAACGGGCTAAAGTGGTTGAGTGGCATCCCAAGCTAAAGAAGGTATGTCTCTTCAAAGAGGGACCTGAGACTCCCTGCTAAAGTTTGGAGGTAACATAATCAGTTATAGGGGCCCTTGTGGGCTTAACAACTAGTCAGTTAGATACCCCCGAAGAGGTAATCCTCCATAAAGGCTATGTGTTGTCCGACCCCTATCTGACCCAGGGTACAAGCAGAATAACCTCTCCAAATAACCTATGAGATACCTAAGCCAAGAAACTAATAAACCACTATATAACTGATGCATAGGTGGGCAGTCGTAAGTCTGGATCACCGTATGGGCAAGGTAGCAAAGCCCGAAACCTTGAAAGCACCGCCTCTCACTGAGGTATGGGTACTAGCAAGATCCCCAAATACGAATAAATCCATAGAAATATCTTTGACGCTAGGTAAGTATCTGGGGGTTATCCCTTCAACTAACTTTGCGCGACCTCGTGATTAACTCCAGTGTGAGTAGAGCCTCCTAATATTATCAATTATACAATAGAATTCTTAACTCCCTGTCTCAGACACATATGTTGATTTAATTTCCTTGGAGAATTTTACTCACAAAATCCTATTCCAAGGCACTAAATCCTAGAATAGTTTGTGTACCCTAAAAAATAAAATCGTGACTAATCAATTTTAGTTTAAAACGTAAATTTATTGGCCGTGATTACTCAGAAGGGTATGGAAGTGAAACTCATGGTGTTATGACTCTGCAAGAAAATGAATATGAATATAATGCAAAGTCTATCTTTAACTTTTCAATGAATGATATGCTAATAAAAACAGTGCAATTTTCAATTTCAACTCTGCAATTCAAAAGTAAAATGCAATCTTTCGCTAAATGAACTAAACTAATGATAAAGGTTCAAAGACAAAAATGTTAACCAATGAAAAATGCCTATTTTTTTGTATTTTCAATATATTAAAGAGAAAATGCATGGACTATAAAGCAACCTAATATATAAATTCTACTGTGTATAAATGAAATAACTCAATCTGAATACCAAGCAACCAAGCAAACAGCCCAAGGGTCAAGGAAAAACAAGGATGAAAAACAAAGTGAAAGACTACGCCCAAAAATTGAACTCCCAACAGGTTTCCTATCAACCCATAGAAACTCAACAGGCACTACAGAGACCTAAGAAGGCTCAAAAATCATCAAATCTCACCCATCAATCACTAAACCAAGAAAAAAAGCAAAGGGAAATGGTATACGTGATTGTTCAGGAGAACAGGGCATATATACGCATCTTGCGGTGAGACAACAAGCGGGTATACATGACTGCCAGGGAAAAAGGAGCGTATAGGATTTAAAACAAGTCCAGGCAAAGGCAAGAAGGCTGAAAAGTCAGACCCATAGTGAACAAAATATATCAAGCAGTGATACAAAAAGAAACTCAAAGTAAAAAGAGCAATGTAAGAAGAAAAAGTACTTCAATCCTTAGAAGGAAGATCTCTACCCAGTAGAGTCACCAATTCTGTTACGAGGGAAAAACTCTCTATGGCTAAGGGTAAACCACAGCAGACATGTATGACTGCAGAAATAAACTCAATTCCAACATATGCTATATAAACTAATTTGCAAGATAATAAATAGGCCTACCTCGATCCAACGTTTGATGATGTTCCACCATTGAGCACTTCGACCCAAATATTTAGACCTACAATAAGTTCTTAACAAACGAGAAAAGCAAGTATATAATGATGATATAAAGGGGTTAGGACATAAGATATCATAATCCATTAATGAACATTACAAACACACCCATAGATAATAATCATACATTTTAAATATATCAATAGGACGAGAAAGGAGTATTTCTATTAATAATTGATCAGCAGAAGTGACAACATTACAGACTTCTGTGTCGGCACGGTTCGAAACCAAGAAACCAAGTTCCTTCCAACTGAGCCTCCACCACTTCAATCTTCCACCAAAGGGAATCTCATAGGAGAGAGTCAATGAGGTTCTCTCAACAATAGGGAGAGAGCTTGGGGGATGAACACTGTGTTCAATCTTGAGGGACAAAGGGATGCAGACTCAATATGAAGTAATTTCTCCAGAGTCACTTTTCTCTCAAAGTTGAATGCTTTCTCCTCTTTTCCATAACTCAGAATTGTGCTTTTATATCCTTCAGAACGCAACCGAAGGTCCAAGTCGGAATGTTTCCAGTATATGGAAGGCCAAGGATCAGAGATCTCATGTCGTAACATGGGAACCCAACTTCATTTTTGTATTTTCTGGCACAAATCTTGATGTACGCAGGCTGTAGTGGAGCAGCCAGTGTATACGCATCTTGCATAGTTGATAGGGAGCATATATGTGGGAAAATGTATATTTTTGTCTCTGGATTCATCAAAAAGGGATGACAAGTCTGCATAGGGAAATGGAAAAAGGCCCTATGTGCAATATAGCAATGGTGAGGCAAATCTTGCTATAACAGGGGGAAGTTGGGAGGTTGTTACCCACTTCAAGTATATATAAACCATAGGTTTTTGAAGCCATGGAGGAGGTTCAAAACAAGAAAATGTTGAAGAATTGTTGAGCCAAAGCCGTTTTTATGCAGGGAAGCCATTGAGGAGAGCACCTTTGCAGGCCATTTTTGGGAGATTCATTCATCCGTTTTCAGTGCCGTCAGTTGTGACGGGTTCTTGAGATCTAGAAGAACACGAAAAGATCAATTTTTAATCCATTTGGTATTGTTATGATGTACTTTTGAAGCTTTGAAAAGAAATAAGAAAGCCTCACACATTGAGACAAAGGCTCGGAGACATAGGCGAGATTGTCGAACTCTGTTATCAACCTTGTTGTTATGGTTTGATGTTTCTTTATAATTAATTTCAGATTTGTATATATTATTATGGCTGCCATGTTTCATCATTAATTCTTTCTCTTTCATCAATTACCTAAATGGTTAATTAACTCATGCTTTAAAACTCAACCATTGTCTTTAAAAGATATTTTTGGATCAAACAAGATGTGTTGACATGAAAACATACAAAATAAGCCAGTTGTATTAGGCGAGAGGCCACAAGTATCCACCTGGAGGATGTGTGGGGATTCAAACAACCCCAAAAATGTAGAACCCACAATTACAAAGAAGTACAAAAGAACGTGTTGAACCAAAACAGACAAAAGGAGCCAGTTGGAATAGGTGGGTGGCCACCAATATCCACCTGGATCAATCCTCCCCCCTTAGGAAGCAATGGTCTCCATTGCGTTGAATTCCCCCATCGGGTGAGGAAACTTCTATTGGATTTGGACTCGAGTGAGCCACTTGACTTGGTGTAGGATTTTCCCTGCCTTGACAACCTGATAAAGTTGGATTCTCTGTTGGCGAGTCCCCTTGACCTGTGTGTCCCTATATTATCAGTGGATGCTTGTTCTATGCAGTCAGGGTTGAGATCTATTGGTGTCAGTTATTCTACGATCTCTGAGGTGTCCAATAATGGTAGAAAATATGGCCGAAGGAGGTCCACATTGAACAATGGATGCAGGCCAACGAAGGGTGGACTGTTGAGCTCAAAATAATTGCTACCCACAGCCTTGGTGATAGTGTAAGGCCCATACCCCGGATGGGGTGACAGGGTGGATGAAGCGGACACGTGGGCATGAGCGGGGAGGCGGTGGCATGGCACTCACCGGCTCGCATCAAAAGACCATTAATTCGACATGAAATCCCACAGACGCATTCAACAGCGGAGCCTTCTCGCACAAGGGGAGGGTACCCGCACTCAGTTTCAGACTTTAATGGAGGACAGGATGGCGGTGGTTATCGAAATTAGCATAATGCTTGGGCTCATTGTAAGCATTACACCTCCAGGCTGAAGAGAGATCCCGAGAACCCCTGTCTCGCAGAAGCATTGGTATCGTCGTGAGTTAGCTCTCGTCAGACTGGTGCGGCCGCTTCACTTGGCCGCATTGTCACTCTGCAATTCCATGCCAAGACTTCGGGGGACACCACGAAGGGGGGCGGCTTGGCATGCAGCGAAGTCGCGTCGAAAGCGAAAGGAGGAGTTTGAAAGGGAAATTGTAGTGGCTGCCAGATGACGAAGAATGCGGGGAATGGAAATTGTTGAGGAGGAGATCCCGGACAAAGGAATAGACAGCCCCCCTGTGCACACCTTATTCACGGTCCCGGAAAACTGGCACCCCCACACGCACTTTGGTTTGGACAGCACCCTAGGAATGGCAGGCGGAACGAGCTATCAAGGCGGCATCAGCAAAGAAGAACCTTACTCTCCTTTCTATGTAGAGGAGGAAGTTCCTCCTGAACCCACCAGAGTAGATACCGAAGACAATGAGCATGGAGCGACCGCAAACAACACCCAGGCACAGCCACCCTCGGTCGATGGAGGTTATCTCAACCTCATATTTGAGGTGCGAAATCTCCTAGAAGACTAGACCTTCTGCATCTTGAAGCTGGAGCAGAGGCTAGACATGTTTTTCGCTGCACACTCAAGAGCTATGCCAAAGAAACAATGCCCAACATGTGCCAGAGCTTACGCATTTCCAGCGCGATGGCGGCACACTATGGACAACGACACTCCCACTGGCTCAGAGGTTACTTGATGCTTCGACCCGGACTTTTCTTATGGTTTTGTTTCCATAGTCTATGTCGATGGACAGTTAGATTTCTATATGTCTTAGTTTTAGATAAAAACATTAGACTTATGTTGCGACCTGCTACACCTGTTTTCCTACGGGCGCGAGTTAGCAGTGCCAATTTTGTTAATTACAGACTTCTCTGCAACTATGATGCTACATGGACAGGGATGTCCAGCTGTCTCGGTTTCCTGCTCAGGCGGGACAGCTGGCATCCCCTACAGCACTGTATTTTTTCAATGTTAATATAACAGGCTCCAACTCTTTTTTACTTAAAAAAAAAAGATAGTGTAAGGCCCATATAAAAGTGGGTGAAGCTTCTGATGAGGCCCCGTGAAAAGCTCCTTCTACAAATGTAACCAGACTTTGTCACTAACCTGAAAATGGTGTGGTACCCTCTGTTGATCATGTCATTTCTTGTACTTATCATTGGATTTCTACAAAATATCCTATACCTGTTGGCAGATGTGTTGAATCCTCTCAATGAATCTAGTGGCTTTGTCGATCGCAGACTGATCATGTGAAGAGTCTGTCTGTGCATTGGCAAGAGGAAGTGCAACATCAATGGGTCCCAAGGGTTGGAATCCTAGACCCACCTCAAATGGGTTATGGTCGGTGGAGCTATGGAGAGCCTTGTTGTAACTATGTTGAACATAGGGGAGGATCTCATCCCATGTATGTGGATGCTTAGAATTTTACATGCACATTATGTGCACAATCATCTGATTGCGACCTCTATTTGGTCGTTCGTTTGGGGGTGGAAAGAAGTGGATTTTGTGATCTTGGTGTCCAACAAAGACCAGAGATTCGACCAAAATGTGTTGACGAACCTATTGTTTCGGTCAGAGATGATGGTCTGTGGTATCCTAAAGTGGACCAACACTCGTTCGAAGAAGATATTGGCAGTATCTTCCGCTATGATATTCTTCTTCTAGGTTGTGAGGATGGCCATCTTCAAAAACTGGTCAACGACCACAAATACGTAGTCATTTCCTTGCTTGGTAGAAGGCAAGCCAAACATGTAATCCATTGAGATGGATTCCCAAGGCTTCTTGGGAATAGGAAGAGGAGTGTATAAGCCTTGATTCTTGATGGCTGGCTTGGAAATGGAACAGGAAGTGCAATATCTAATATACTTGCTGACGTCCTGTTGTATTTTTGGCCAATAAAAATGTTTTTGAAGAACAACCACAATTTTCTCCACGCCAAAATGTGTTGCCACCCGATTGTAGTGGCTTCCCAAATCAGCTTTTCATGCTCAATTGTAGTAACACATAGATGTCCTGGGTGGCATAAGAGTCTGCCATGAATGTGAAAATTGGTTATATTTGCGCCTGTACCCAAGAGCTAATAAGTGGTGGAAAAGTCTGGATATTGTTGATAAAGTTGGGGCCACTCAGATGCTTCATGTCCACATGAATGGATCACAATGGTGAGTGCAGCCATGGGAGGCCGAATGAGGTAGTCAGCAACATAATTGGAGATACATGTCTTATACTTGATGTTGAGATGGAACTGTTGTAGGTAGGTGGACCACTTTTGATGGCATTTGCTCTACAATTTCCCCTATGTCTGTATGAACTGCAGAGGCTTGTGATCAGTGTGTATGATTGTCTCTTTTCCCAGAATGTAATGTTTCCATTGACGACATGATTGTACAATGGAATACATTTCCTTGTCATAGGTAGGGTATTTCAGGATAGTATCATAGAGTTTCTCACTATGGTATGCCACCGGATGCCCGTGTTGAGTGAGAACTACACCCACAACATAGTCAAATGCATCAGTCTCAATATCGAATGGTTGTTGCAAGTCGGGAAAGGAAAGTACTAGAGCTCAGCACAAGCAATGCTTCAGATCATCTAATTCTCATTATTGCTCCTTCCCCCACACGAACTTGGCCCTACCACCTCCCTTGGTCACCTAGCTGAGGTCCCATGCAATATGGGAGAATCCCAACATGAACCGTGGGTAGAAGTTGGCTAGTCCCAAGAAGCTCCGAAGCTCGGTCAGTGTGGTCGAGGTTGGCCAGTCATGGATGACTTGGATCTTAGTTGGATCAAAATTTACCCCATGCTCATCAACAATGTAGCCCAAGTATTGGACCCTTTTCATACCAAAAGAGAATTTTTCCAAGTTGGCATATAACTTGTGTTGTTGCAGAGTGCTCAAAACTTGTTGAATATTATGCATGTGCTCCTCCCACATTCTGCTGAAGATGACGATGTCATCAAAATATACCACCACAAAGGATTTGGTGAAGGGTCTCAATACATCATCCATCAACCTCATGAAAGTGGTTGGTTCATTTTTTAATCCAAAGGGAATGACTAGCCATTCAAAGAGACCTTATTTAGATTTGAAGGTTGTCTCCATACATCAATTGCTTCGATGGGAACCTGGTGGTAGCCATAATTTAGGTCAATCTTGTTGAATAACTTTTCCCCCTTGATTTGGTCAAGAAGGTCATCAATTCTGGGAATGGGGTATCGGTTCCTGAATGTGATTTTGTTTAAGGCTCTGTAATCAATGCAGAGTAGCCACGTCCCATCCTTCTTCTGCACCAATACAATCGGGCTTCTACAAGGGGAGGAGTTGGGTCTAATGTGCCCCTTTTGAAGAAGCTCTTGGATATGTTGCTTGATTTCGTCATTTTCCATCAGCGAGTGACGATATACTGGTCCATTAGGTAGAGGTGTGACAGGGGTCAAATCAATTGTATGCTTGACTTGGCATTGTGTCAGTACCCCTGTAGGTGAGGAGAAGATGTCTCTGTATTCTTCCATGATCTAGTCCACTTTCTTCTACTAAAAAGAGAGGCTCTATGTAGAGGCCATAGATGTGGAAGCAACCTTTTGTTTACTATGATCATGGATCACAAAGAAGAGAAGCTTCCTGGTCTATGAGATGACCTTATTGCATTTCTTAGCAGAGATTAAAGAAATAGCAATAGGCGGCGCTACCTCTAGTCTCCTGTACAATTGTCTACCCAAAGTAATAATAACAATGCGGGGTCTAGACTCATACACAAAATGATGCTTCCACAAACATGGTTGTCCTAAAAGAACATCACAAACTTCAAGGGGATAAATATCACACAGTACCTCATCTTTGAAAGGCTTGATGTCGTAGGAGAGACGACATTGTTGGCTGACAGGAAGATCTCTTCCTTGGAAAAGCTAGATGATGGTGTAGAGTTGCGGGTGTGGTGTCATTGGCAGGTCCAACCGCTTGATGATCTTTTCTGAAATCAAGTTCTTATGACTCCTACTATCAACAATGAAATGAAGCAGAGCCCCCTTTACCCACATTTGCGAGTGAAAGAGGTGTTCTCCTTCCTCTGGTTCTTCTCATTTTCTTGGTCAGAATTTGGTGGTAGCGACAATGGCATTGGGTTCAAAATCAATAATCTTCTTCCCTCCTTCAGGATTTTATTTAGAATCATAATTGGCCTGTGACTGAAAAGCCTTCAGTTCAACCATGAGTGACTACTTGGAGCGACATTCTTCGATGTTGTTCCAAGTGACTTTATGGTACTCACACCATTTTCTCGTGTCCTTCTTCATCTTCACATTGCCCTTCTTGTGTTTTGGATTGGATTGTTTGTCCTGAGGGTGGCCATCTCGACTTGGTCCCTTGCTATGTGGGTTGGGGCTGCCTTTTCCCTGCTTCGATTGTGAGGTGTTTGCAGATCCAAACTCTTTTCTTTTCTACTTAAACTTCTACTCGATCTTGACAACATATCTATAAGTCGTTCCCAATGAGGTGATGTCCAGAAACTCCATTTCTGTTTGAATGTATATTTGAAAACAACTGCAGAATTTGAGCACCAGATGACGCTTAGAGTCTTTGATACCCAATTTGGTGCATAGGGTATGGAAAATATTGGTGAAATATGGTACTATTTGGTCCCTTTCTTGACGTACGGTGGTCCATCTGGTGTATTGGTCCTCGTGTCTTACAGCATGGTAGTATTGTTCTTTAATGGCATCCCGGAAGGAATCCCATGTAGGGGCCACCAAAAACATTGAAGTTTCCTCTACGAACCTTTTCTCAGAGTAATTATCCTACCAGTCTTTAACATGGGAAATGACCTTGAGGAGTGAAAAACTAATATTTTCCCTATCGAAAACAATTTGGATCGAAAAAACCCTTGGAGAAAATTCAATCATTTATCTACAGCATCCGCATCTATCAGTCCTTCAAATAATTGAATATCAAAATTTACCTGTACCTTGAAGGGGTTTTCATGGCTGCTTGATGAAGATGCTTCTCCTATGGGTAGTCGTCGAAGGTTCTGCTTGAACTTGTCCATCATTTTGTTCCTTTGTCATGCAAGGGATTCCTTGAGAAACATGGGTTGTTGTCGGGATCCGCGTGAATGATCTTGCAATGGCTCGATGGGTTCAAGTCCCAACTTCTTGTACCCAAATCTTGTCGGGGACATGCATGAAAAAAAATAAATGAAGAGAACACCGATATGATACCACTGATCTAGATTTAGGATCGGAATGAACTGATTAACAAACTGAATACAATAAGCACAGAGATATGAAGAATAACACAGATATCTAGTGAACAATATCTTCTATTGAATAATGAAATAGGCTGAAACTGTAGAACTACAGAACTGAAACACTTGCTCAAATGGTGGTATCTATCTCTAGGAAGAGATGTGTCTGCTACGCACATTTTTCTGAGCATAATAGATTACAATGAGGCTCCATAGGCCTTTTTGATATTACTCATGAATTCCAAAATCCTAGACATCAAAAAACCTAACACTGGAAGGGTGAAACATCAAAATTCATGTGGGCCCCTATGGGTAAGTTGGTGTAAGTTGGTACCTCAACTTTCCAGGGTCGTAAATTTTTCATACGACCTTTGTTTTAGGCACGTGATAGCCCATTTGAAAGGTATTTCAGAGAACTACACATTCAGCCATCAAACTCTGACTCTGTGTACAATTTAACTGTGATGAGCCAAAAAAAACAACGTTTAGGACCCCAAAACGGCCCTGGAAGTACAACAAGATGTGTTGACATGAAAACATACAAAATAATCCAGTTGGATTAGGCGAGAGGCCACAAATATCCACCTAGAGGATGTGTGGGGATTCAAACATCCCTGAAAGTGTAGAACCCACTATTATCACATTAATCTGTAAGGGGGATAAAAAATGGCAAGAAACGGGCTAAAAACCCACAAAATCCCATTTATCCTAAGTTTTGGAACCTGGGCACATCATGCTAAGAAGTGCATAGATCATGGATGTTTGATTACAGCATTGTCATAGAGTTTTCAGTTTCATGAAGCTCCGAGTCCAAGAGGATATTGTTCTATAAGTTTTTCTTCATTGGCCTGCTGGAAGACCTGATGTCCATAGAAAACCATTACACTTCCTCTTTAAGCTCTTCCTCCTACTCACCCTTACTACAACTCACTGACTGAAATTGGATCAAGGCCTCATCTTCTTGTGCATACCTTATCCAATTTTCTGAGTTAGAGCGATATTTTCCTGGGCCTACGTCCATTTGACTGCCTTAAATTTGTTCTTTGTGACATAAAAACTAATGGGTACTAGGCATACCCCTGCTGCAATCCAGAGGTGACTTCTAGTGCTAACATTTATGGCACCGGTGACAAGGACGAATTGAAGATTTTCCCTGGGATTGAACGACAATGATCTTCTGATTCTGAAGGTGCATCAAATATCAAAACCATTAATATTGCAAGTTGCACCTAGTGACTCCATTGAGACAACCCCATTGATTCGACTCCACAATTTTAGCTGGCTCTAAAAGGCAGACACACGCGGTCTCATCCACAGCTTCCTATGGTTATGCCTGAAGTTGATCCAGAGAAAATTATCAGAAGAGAAAAGGCCCCTCAAGAAGGCACTTCAGCTGCTGAACCAAGTGATTCTGTTAATTTTCATCATCCTCCCTCTAAAAATCCATTATCTTCTTCTCATACTCTTATTATATCTTCTGTTGGAGTTTCTAGGGCGTTAAATTTTGGGATTTTTCCTGCTATTTTTTCCTCTGCTAGCCTCGGTTTGGAAGGGGAAAGTTTTGAAACTCCCGTCTCTCCTAAGGTTGTACCTTCTCTCAGACCCATGACCTTAGGAGATATTCCCACTCCAGGTTTTACTATCCCTTCCCCCATTAGATTCATTGCAGGAGAATCCTCTGTCCCTCCCATCTCTGTAGCCTTTATTCCAAACACCCAGTTGTTCATGTTTCCTCTTGGAAGCTCAGTTCCAATCTCCCCTGTTCAAGCTACATCTCCCCCTAGAAACAAAATGTATGCCATAGTGGCTGCAAGATATGCCCCTCTAATCCTTCCTCAGCCCATGAATTCTCTCCCTGTTGGAGATTACCTAAAATACATGCCCAAATTCACAGGGGAAGAAGACATAACTGTTGAAGAACACTCGGTTGCCTTCTACAGTTATGCAAACAATCTAAATATTGAAAATGAGGATGTCTAGATGAGAGTCTTTTTTCAGAGCCTTGATGGTGAAGCTAAGAAATGGTTTAGGGGACTGACCCCTGGATCCATTGCGGGGATCGAGGATTTAGATGACATTTTCTTGAGGCAATGGAGGGATAAAAATGACTTCATGTATTATATCACAGAGTTTGGGTCCCTAAAAAGAAAAGAGGGAGAATTTGTCTCTGACTTCTCCAAAATATTCAACAAAATGTACAATAAGATCCCTGCTGAGATAAATCCTACAAAAGCCTCTACCAAAATTACTTATGCTAGTGCTTTTGACCCTGAGTTATGCCTCATGTTAAGAGAGAGAAGAGCTACCTCCTTGGCTCACATGCAAGATGCAGCCCTAGAAGTAGAGTCCAATGTATTGGCAGTTGACAGGCCTATGAATAAAACTGACAGAGACAGAGGAAGGGGGAGATTTGAAGCCTCGACCTCTGGCTCCTCTGCATCCCACCCTTAAGTAGACAAATTGACCAAGATGGTAAAATCCCTATCTGCAAAGATGGAGAAGATGAAATTTGAAGGGAATCAAGGTTATAAGAATGCCCAAAGTGCTAAAAACAGAGGCAACTTCAGAAGACCAAATAATACGCCTCAAATACTCCCAAGAGAACCTCGAAGCAGAGACATGGATCATTAGAAAATCCAAGCCCCTCTCCAAAATAATCTTGTTGTTGATGAGGAAGGAGAGGAAGAAGAGATTGACCCAGAAATACATTGTCTTGGAGACACCGCCTCTTTTCCTCATTTGACCCAATCTTCATA
>JASDQU010689419.1:5654-17119 GCA_032191745.1 Picea mariana | reverse complement strand
TTTAGCAAGTGGATAGAAGCTATCCCACAAGGAGTGTTTCTCATAAGGTGATCATTGATTTTCTGGAGGATATTGTAGTGAGGTTTGGTTGTCCAAGCAGAATTGTCATTGAAAATGATGCATCTTTCAAGGTTGAACCATTGATCTGGTTCTGTGAGCATTTCAGAATCAAATTGATTCATTCTACTCCATACTACCCCCAGGGAAATGGACTGGAATATTCCTCTAACAAAAGCCTCATTAAGATCATTAAAAGACTGTTAGAAGATAACCAGAAAGCATGGGAATCAAAGCTCAAATTTTATCAATGGGATGACAGAGTGACAAAAAAAAGATCTATGTGTGTCTCTCCTTTTCAGCTTGTGTACGGGACTGAATCAATTCTCCCTTCTCAGCTCGCCTTGCCTGTGGATAAATTCTTTCAAGACTACTAGGGTGAGCCTAATGACATGATCAAAAGGATTCTGCATCTAGTTGAAGCGCAGAAAGTGAGAGAACAACTTATGAATAGAGTGCATGGCCATCAACAGAGGATCAAACAGGATTTTGACAGGAAGGTGAGAAAAGAGAATTTTCGGTTGGGAGATCTGGTACTAAAATGGGATTCTCCCAAGCAGGACAGAGGCAAGCACAGCAAATTTCAGGCCCTATGGGTAAGCCCTTTTAAAATATATGAGATATTTCCTAATAATACTTACAGGTTGCAGAATTTGGAAGGTGATGAAGTTTTTTCTAGCCCCATAAATGGGCATTTTCTGAAGTTCTTTAATTGAGCCATGAGTGGCTCCCATGTCTTTGTAAATATTGTTTTCTTTGTTTTCGATTTTAATAAGTGACTCCATAACCCGATAGTAAGGCGTTAAAGATGCAAAAGATTTTTTGGCATCTCACAGGGAGCAAGCCATCCCCCATGGAGCCTAATGTTATCACATTAATTTGTAATGGGGGTGTTTTCCTTAAAAGATTGGCCCCTTGGCGAAAAAATGGCAAGAAGCGGGCTAAAAAACCACAAAATCTTGCTTATCCTAAGTTTTGGGGCCTGGGTGCATCATGCTAAGTAGCGCGTAGATCTGGTCAGCTAAGATCCGTGCGCTCAGATCTATGGTGCAGGATCCATATCAGACACCCCCCCCCAACGTTCTGTCGTTAACGAGGGGGGGGTCCGATATGGATGGTTTTGGAAGCGAGGCCCCCACTATCATGTCACCTCATTGTTAAATCAGACCACCCCCCTCCCCCCAACATTTCCCACTTACCACTCTCCCCCCATCTTAGTAGACCACATACCACCCTCACTTCTCGCCTTCTCTCCTTTCTCCATATGTCCCCCACTCCATCTCTCTCCTCTGCCTATCACCTCTCCCTCCCCCCTTCCACCTTCTATAAGTGCACACCTATGCTCCACTCACCCTCGTGTCATATTCCTTTCCACTCCCACCTACCATCTCCCACCATGTGTTCTCCCCTTCTACTCCCTTTCATCTCCACCTGGGTGGATTTCCCCCACTGCAAATTCTGCCACAAACTCCCTTATATCTCCATGTCACATTCTCGTGCCACTCTTTCGTTGTTCCTATACAACTCAGCGTCAACATCTTGTCATTTGCGTTTTCCCTATTAATCTTCCCCCTTCCATGTCTGTCCACATGGCCACCCCTCGTCTCATCTCCACATCGAACATGCCAATCGCCCCGGCCCGGTCACCATCCATTCACCGCTTTGTGCTGATTTCTTCAGTCATTGTGTCAGCCTCCACGCCTGCCCACTAATATCATTGTGAACTCCAAAAGCAGATCTATATGGAAGAATGCAGAGGCCGCCATGTCCTACAGGTGCAGAGATAACTCAGGCCTCCCCAATCCTGATGAAGCAGTTATTGAAGTAGGTGGTGGCGGTTGAACATCGTTTCCACCATAAATGGAAATTCCAGGAAATTACTGTCAGCCATTCAACTCATTCACAGGCTCGTTCTGAAGCGTGATTGCATCTAACTGAAGTTCACGTCTAATAGAATACTGCATGCACAGTCTGCCAGAAAGCATGCAGATTTAAAGCCTTCAATGAAAAATCTCGAGCACATCTTAGTAGTGTTGCGATGAGTATATAGGAGTCATTTTCATATTTTGTTAAGGTCGATGGTTGATCTAAGCTCCCGCAATTGTAAAGTTTTGATTTAAAATCCGGTTATCTATTATGCTATGAGATTTGAGACTTCTTATTCAATCTAAGTCAGTTTTCCTTTCATCTTTTATGCATCTGATAATAAATACTTAGGCATGGATGATCCAGCTGAGTTGTTGTGATTGTGCTAAAATGGATGTTTGATTACATCATTGTTGTAGCATTTTCATTTTCCTAAATCTCCGAGTCCAAGAGGATCTTGTTCTCTGATTTTTTCTTCATTGGGTTGTTGGAAGACCTGATGTCCATATCAAACCATTACACTTCCTCTTTAAGCTCTTCCTCCTACTCACCCTTACTACAACTCCCTGACTAAAATTGGATCAAGGCCTCATCTACTTGCACATACCTTATCCAGTTTTCTGAGTTAGAGTGATATCTGCATGGGCCTGCGTCCATTTGACCACCTTAAATTTATTCTTTGTGACATACAAATTGATGGGTACTGGGATTACCCCTGCTGCAATCCAGAGGTGACTTATAGTGCTAACATCCACAATTAAAAATAAGTATAGAATAACGTGTTGAACAAAAATGGACAAGAGGAGCCAGTTGGAATAGGTGGGTGGCCACCAATATCCACCTGGATCAAGGGTACATGTCCCACAACTCCACCAAGTGAAAACCCTAAGTCAAATCAAGCCATTTAGGCTTGACTTCATGCTCCAATAGTGCAATTTTATATCATGGGAAGGTGACATCATGCTAGTCTCATCATCCAAGGCTTATTTCATGGGACAATAATGCCATTAGATGTTCAATGTTCATCATCAATGCCCATCAAGGGTGGGGTGAAACATCCAAATAATTTGGTTTCAATCCCCCATGTAGATCCAAAGTGCCTTAGTACCTCCATGAATGATGGCACCAAGCAAGACCCTCCATAAGAAAATAAGGTACACCCTCCAAGGGTCAACAAGTCATATGAATCATGCCGAGTAAGTCAATATTAATACAAGAGACACCCAAAAAAGTACATTAGATTCCCTCTTTCAAATTAAACACATGCTCATATACTTTATGCAATTTACCAAATTTAAATATGGGATGGTTATCAAAAGGCCATATTGGGTAAGCCTATCTAGGCCATGTGATGAATGTGAGGTAGATGGGGGAGAAAATTTTGGGCATTGGGTCATTGACATGAAAGGGTCTCATATGGTCTCATTTCCATGGGTGCCTTTGTAAATGGTGTGTTGTATCCTTGAGTTACCTTCTGTTTGGGTTGCAACCTCTTTCTAACCCTATAATTTGCCTTTTTTATATTTTCTTTAGATGATTTACAAGTCCCCTTTAAAATGTTTTTTTATTTTGGTGCTTCAAATGCATTTCCTTTCAAGTGGGATACTTATAATTCCTTTTTCAAATAGGTGAGGCCTTCATTTGCACTCAGGAAATGGGGCGAGCACATAGAAACATAAAGCACAAATTGTTGGACTATGGATTTTTTGTCCCTTGTATCCTTGCCATTGGATTTTGATCGTGGTTGTTTTTCCTTTTATTATTTAGTAATGTTGGTTGCAACAACATATGGGCCTTTATCCCCTTCTTCCCATAAGAGAATGAGGTATAATCCCTTTTTGGGGTACATGTAACACCAAAACCCAAAAGGTGAGGATATGGAGATGAATGAAGATGAAAAGTGATAAAAGATGGTTAGGAATGGCACGATGATCCATCAAGAAGGACCCCTAGTATCACCCCTTTCCCCAAGGGTGGAAAAATTACTAGGAACCCTTGGATAATCACCAAGGTGAAAAATGGTAAAAGACATAAGTTCCAAGCAAATGTCTCATAATAAAAAAGAAACCTTTGAAACTGATCTAAATTCTCCTTGAGTATTAAAATGACACTTACCATGAAACTTGACTAGTTGCCTCATGAAGCAAGACCTTTCTCCCTCTATGTACAAGTCATTGCAGTGGACATTACCCTGCTCTTTTTTTATGATGGTGAAGCATGATGAAGAAGAGGGTTTTGTGGATTGTGATATTCTTTCAGCTCTCGGCACTCCATGTCTGCTACTACCAGGCCTAAAGATATTATGTCCTTAGTTACCCCTAGGCTGGGGGGGTAACATCTGGATCCTACATGGGAACATGTGTTCACCGTAGAGCGCATGAAAACCTCAACATCTCCTGGTATGAACTATTCCTACACACACTCAAGAAAAATGTTGAAATACTTGGGGTGGTCTAAGTCACCCCCTATTCATAGGGAAAAATTATAAATACAAAACCTAAATCAAAAATTGAAAAAGAAAAAAAACCCTGGTATTTTTATTCCAACATATCAATATGAGTATGCAAACCATAAGAATGTAACATATAATTGTGCAAGGATGAAATAAAATCAGAATGTAAATAAAAAAATATGTATGAAAATCCAAGTAAATGCAAGTTCACTACCATGACACACACATTCAACTATGATACAAATGAAATCCAAAATGAAAATGACCTACCTACTTACCTGGGGCACAAAGCCCATCAGGTCTTGTCTATGTGGGGTCGGAGGATAGACCCATCAATAGGTAATGGCATCTTCCTCCCATCCATGGTAGATAGATAATAAGTACCCTTTTCAGACTTGTTTTTAACAATGTTAGGTCCATGCCACAAAACTTCACTCTTCTTGTCATATTTTGGATTTTCCTTCCTTTTATCCAACATGAGTGAAAGGTTCCCTTCATAAAATTCAACATATGGTATATCTTGAATGTAAAGTTGTGTGGGAGGGTCTTCTTTGACCATTTTTTGATATCTTATTATTCCTCTTGATCCTTTATTTCCACATCCTTCTTGAGTATCTTGATAGATTTTGGGTCCTTTCCCTGGTATTTCACAAGTCTTTCCTTATACTTATATATCTTTGATAATAATTTACCGATACAACCTTCTCCTGCAAATGGTAACTCCAAAGGATCATAATCCAAGTCTTAAGGTGTCACATCAAATTCATAATCATTAGAGTAGTCATGGATATTTGGATCAGACACATGATTCTTGGAAATCGATTGACTGTACAGAATATCAAATGTACAATCTTACATAGGAATGTGTGCATGAGTCATGTCCATACTAATAAAAACACCAAGAGTTGTGGACCAACTTCTTGACAAAATCATTCCCCAAAAATTAGGTACATCGATCAAAACCACATTCATACTAATTCGATGTGGGGGAACGCATGCAAATAAACCTTCAAGTCTTCTATGAGACCATAAACCTTCACTCTCTTTGAATCAATGGCACAAACATTCCCATAAGGACGGGTTGTTTTCAAACCAAGTTGTTTAATGACCTTTAAAGACATCACATTCGTTGAGGCCCCAGAGTCCAACATAAAATTATTCAAACTAAGATCATTTATGCTTAAATATAGGTAAAAAGGGGGGGTTTCTTCTCCTTGGTTCCCATGATACATAGTATTTAAAATTACTCGGGGATCCTGTCATTCATCTTGTATATTTAATGCCTTCAAAACTTCTTTCCTTACAGAAGGAATATTTCATATCTCGACCAAAGGAACTGCCATGTTCATCTTTCTAATCATATTAGGTATGTCGATGTTGAGGTGAAGATCATCACTAATTAGTGGAGTCTGTGGAGGTAAATCACGAATAGCTGGTGGAGGTGGAGGCACCATATTTTCTGCTAGAGGAGGTGGGGCTGTCACTTTACAAAATATCTTTCTTCCTCAACCTATCCTTCAAAGCTTCATCCATTTGGCTTAGTATTTCTAACTGAGCTTGTCTAGCTTCCCACTTCCTAGCTTCTTCAAGTTATTTCTCTATGATGTCGATGCATTTATCAGACTCGAATGTATAAGTTGTATCAATGAAATTTAACAAGTCTACAAAATCTGGTTCTTCTTCCTTTGATTTCCTTGGACATTCATTTTCCCAAAGGGGTTCTTCACAAGGAAAACACCACGGTAACC
Organism: Picea mariana; assembly: GCA_032191745.1. Lineage (NCBI taxonomy): Eukaryota > Viridiplantae > Streptophyta > Pinopsida > Pinales > Pinaceae > Picea > Picea mariana. The sequence continues at coordinate 10,996 of JASDQU010689419.1, read as the reverse complement.
CTTCCATGTTAACCATACCAATAGGATTCAAGGTGTCTGGTGCCTTTGTTTCTTGTTGTGGCCATGGATTCCAACTCATGTTTTCCTTCCGTTGTTTGGTAAACTGATGTATTTGATCCAGGTATATATCGGTGGCCACCCACCTTTTCCAACTGGCTCAAAACAGTTTTCTAGCAATTTTGGTAATTTACTATTTTTAGCAGTTTTTTGGGTCCTGAAACTTCCGAAGCCATTTTGAGGCCCTAAACGACGTTTTTTGGGAAAACAAGGAACAACTTGGAAGTTTCTTTGATGTTTCCCCCAAAATGAATCTCCTCGACGATACCTTTCCAACGAGCTATCATGCGCCTAAAACGAAAATCATATGCAAAAGTTACGACACCGGGAAGTTGATGTACTAACTTACCCAAACGGGGCCCACATGACTTTTGGCGCTTCATCTCCTAGGGTTAGGTTTTTTGATGCCTAGGGTTTTTGGCATTCCTGTTTATTGTAAAAGGACCTTCAGAGCCTCATTGTAATCATTTTCTTGCAAATGAGCGCAGCTATCACATCTCTTCTCAGAGATAAGCCACCACCATTCCAGCAAGCTTGTTTTTCACTGCATTTTACAGTTTCATCTTATTTCCTTATTGAATAGAAAACTAGTTTTATTGTATCTTTGTTATTTTGTGTTAAGAATCTGTTAATAATCTGTAGTCATTTCATTCTGCTCATAAAATCTGGATCAGTCTTGGAGTAGAATGTTGCCTTTCTAAATTTGTCAACTTGTTCATGATTTAATTCTGGCTCTGGATAAATTGGGTATTCATCTAATCGAAATTTTGAGCCATGAGTGTGACTAGATCTTGTACATTCCTACTTGATGTCTTCTTTGGTTCTTCTTTTCTATAAGGGAACTGAACATCCTCAATCTTGGAGCTGATGAGATGTCCTTCGTTATGTATGGTATACTCTTTGGCCTTTGCTAAAATTTAGGGCATATTTTCTTTGACGATAAAACCAAACTTCCTTTCAAAAGAATTTAAATAAAGAAGGAGAATGATTGCTTCTAGTGGGCACGAGTTCTTTGGGATCTGGCTCAGCAAGTTGTCAAACTTGGCATCAAATTCCTTCACTGTTTCATTCTCTTTCTTGTTAAATTGGTTGAATTGCCTCAATAGCATTCCATTTTATTTCTTTGTTCCCCATCTCTTTTTGAGCAAGTCTACGGAAGCTTGATATGACTATAATTAATTGTCGGGCAAGATTTTGAACCACTTCTTGGCATCTTCATTAAGAGAGGAGGCGAGTAAATCCATCTATACATCTTCATGTTCCACGACATTATCTTCCATAGCTACACCAATAACATCAAGGTCTTCTTCAACTGTAGCAACATTGTTCCCAATAAATTTTGGTAACCATTTGTGAGATTCGGTTGGTATCTTATTTGGGTACCCAATTATATTTTTCATATTTAGTGGTTTTTAAAAGTTTCCAGACTAAGGATGATCTATTGGAGTAAAAAGAAGGTTCCCTTTAAATAAGGTTTTGACAATAGGTGAATCATGAGGAGGCCTTTGTCTATAAACTTGAGAAGATTTGAACCTTCCCTTGGGAAGTGTCTTTTGAAAAGACAGGTTCTTTGGTTTTGGAGTCTCCAAATAAACTTTAAGAAAATCTCATCAAAGGTCAAGAGGGAAATTCCCTCAAATGGAGTTGCTAGACAAGATAGAGATAAAGGATTTTGGGTAGATTTTCCAAATGTAGTTTTGGGATCGGAAAGGATTCAAAATCCTCCTCGGAAATGGTGCCAAAGTTTTTATCACACAAACTTCAAAGTGTTGTTAGGGAAAATCCAACCACAAGAAACGAATTATGTGAGACACAATTGGGATTAAGAAACACTATAACCTTGTCAATTACTCCCCTCATTTTAGTGATGGATGATTCCACCACAAGGGAGGCTTCTCAAGTGACCTTGGGGGGGATAGGTAGCAGAACAAGGGCTTATAAAGGGTCCCTCCTTTCTCCTTTCATCACTAGATGAGAGTGCTTATATTTTGAAGAGTGGTGAATTTTGTGAAGGAAAGAGAAGTTTCTCAACAACTTGCAAAACCAACGTTAGAAACACTATCCCAAGACCAAAGATCATGAAAATAAACCCCCAAGCACTAAAGGAAACAATGAGAAACCTTGTTATCCCAAAATTTGTAGTAGACTGTAAATTATATTAACATGAAGAAAACGTTAATAGCTATGATAAATCATTGCCAAAATCAACATTAAATGATGACAAATGAAAGCATGTACACAATATACAATATTCCAATGATTAAACCACAATGTTGACAGTTAAATAAGATGTAAAGTAAGTGTTATGAGAAAGTTTATAACAGCCCTAGATGGTTGTAGAAAACATTTTATACAGCAGCAAGTTTCCACAACATAAATTAGAAGATAAATGTTCCAATTTATAGCCCTTGACAAGTAGATTAATTTGCAATGCACATACACAATTTTCTGCAATGAAAATAGAAAGTAAACAAGAGAAAAAATAGGTTTTGTTGTAGCGCTATTGGTTGTAGCTAATTAGTTATTATAGAATCAAGAAATACTCCAAGAAATCAAGATGTTTTAGTATGAAAATATAGCTTAGAGTATGAATAATTTATCCAAAAATTTAGAGATCACAATAGAGCAATTTTCATGTTTCTCAATGCAAAATTTTACTTTCTCCAATGTAACTAGTGTCTTGTATATCATGTAATGGAGTCATAACATAAAAGAGAAGTTAAATGGATAATGATGGAGTAATTTAACCTTGGACTTAAACCCTTATATGCCAAGTCGTACCTCTAAAATTAGTCACTTAGCTTACTAGTTGATGGAAAACTAGGTTTTTAGAACCTAGTGGGATAGACCATTCTAACCCCTAAGTGAAAACCCTATCCATGAAAGGATTCAAGGAGATAGGAACTCCTAAACTTCAAATAAATCCTTGAATGGCCTCCTTTCACAAAGAAAAATGACTTGAAGGAGGGGATAGAAAATCCTAACCCTCTTAGGGTTTCTTCAAACAAGAATAATCCAAGCAAGGTATGGAAAAATAAACTTAAACATCAACAAACCTACATGAAAGATCATCCAAGAAGTATCCTAGGTCACAAACCATCCTCCACAAGTGAAATAATCCATCTCCAAGCAAATCGCATGAGTAATTCTTCTCAAAAAGACAAGTCACATAACAAGAGAGAGAGAGATGAAAGTATGAGAGAGATATAGTAATGTCTTAATGATCAATTATGAAAAATGAAGTGAGGATTACCTCTATTTAAAGAGGGAAATCCAAGCTCACTTTATCCAATTTACAATTAAATCCACTAGTTTAGGCTTAAATTCATGTTTTTACATTGACTTTTACCAAAATAATTTGACTTTTTCCCACATATTCTAAATATTGACCAAAAATGATAGAATAACCCTCCAACATCTTCTTCAAGGGTGGTCATTGGGTGAAAAAATATCCAAAGGCTAGAACGCCAACTTCTTGAGGTGCCACATCATCCCACTCGTCCACAAAAGTGTGGGGTACATGTCCCACAACTCCATCAGGTGCAAACCCTAGTTCAAATCAATCCTTTTAGGCTTGACATCATGCTCCAATAGTGCAACGTTCTATCATGGGACATCATGTTAGTCTCGTCATCCAAGGCCTCTTTCATGGGCCTGTGACATCATTAGGTGTGCAACATTCATTATCAATTCCCTCTAAGGGTGGAGTGAAACATCCAACCTATGGGGTGTCAAGCCCCAATGGAAATCTAAAGTGCCTTAGTACCTGCATGAATGATGTCACCAAGCAAGACCCTACAAAGACAAACAAGGTATGCCCTCCAAGGGTCTACAGGTCATATGGATCATGCCAAGTAAGTTAATCTTAATACAAAAGCCACCTAAACAAGTACATTGGATCCCCTCTTTCAAATTAAACACATGGTCAAAGACTATATGCAATTTACCAAATTTAAATATGGGAGGATTATCAAAAGGCCCTAATGGGTAAGCCAATTCCCCAAGAAGAGGAGTGTTTCCTGAGTGAACTCTATCTAGGCCATGTGATGAATGTGAGGTGGATGGGAGGGAAATTTTTAGGCATGGGGTCATTGACATGCAAGGGTATCATATAGACTCATTTCCATGGGTGCCTTTGTAGAGGGTGCATTGCATCCTTGAGTTACCTTTCGTTTGGGTCGCAACCTTTTTCCAGCCCCATAATTTGCCTTTTTTTTATATTTTCTTTACATGATTTGCAAGTCCCTTTTACAAGGTTTCTTGACTTTTGTGCATTAAATGCATTTCCTTTCAAGTGGGATACTTATAAGTTCTTTTCAAGAGGCGTTCATTCACACTTAGGACTTGGGGCAAGCGCCTAGAAAGGTAGAGCTCAAGTTGTTGGACTATGGCTTTTGTGTCCCTTGTATCCCTACCATTGCATTTTTTTGTGGCTAATTTTTCCTTTTATTATTTATTGATGCTGGTTGCAACAACCTTTGGGCCTTTAACCCCTTCTTCCCATAATAGAATGAGGTATAAGCCCTTTTTGGGTACATGTAACCCCAAAACCCAAAAGGTGATAATACTGAGAAGAATGAAGATGAAAAGTGTTAAAATATGGTCAAGAGTGACACAATGATCCATCAAGAAGGACCCCTAGTAGGGGGTGGCAAACTTACTAGGAACCCTAGGATAACCACCAAGGTGAAAAATTGTAAAAGGCATAACTTCCAAGCAAAATCTCATAATTAGAAAGAAACCTTTGAAACTTATCTAAATGCCCCAAGTATTAAAACAATAATTACCATGAAATTTGACTAGTTACCTCATGAGGCAAGGCATGTAGCCCTATGTGGATCAAGTTAGTATGGTGGACATCCCTCCATGTTTATTACTGGTAATAGGACAAACAAACTAAAAGTGATATCAGGATATACTATCAACAAAAATGTGATTTATATCATTCCAACTCAGCAATTCAAAATTTTCTTTACATTCACTGTTGGGTATGTGTTATATTCTTTGCACGAGTATGCGTCGGGCATGCAGGCAGCGCCCTCGAAAAAAAATTCTACATCGGGACCGCATTTTCGGGAACGCATTATATTTAGGCGGTTTTTCAGCACATGGTTTCTTTGCCGATGGTTTTCTATTTTCGATTAAGGAATTAGGGTTTTGGACTAATCCAGGTCATTGGGTTAAGGTTTTGGATGCCGCTGGCTCCTATATGTATTTTGTATTGTAAACATTGTAACATGATGAATAATATAGAATATGTTGGTTTTCCCGCTTTGGGTTTCCAG
>JASDQU010689418.1:1915-14516 GCA_032191745.1 Picea mariana | reverse complement strand
GCAAAATAATGGAACCCCTTCTCCTCCTAATGGCCCAGTGTTTAACATAGCCCGATAACCATCTAGGGGTAGGTTTTTTACTTCCTCAATCGTCAATTGTGATAGGGTTTTGGAACTTCTATAATGTTATTGAAATTACATACATGTCTAGCCCCATATGCATCAATAGTGGGGGCTAACATGGCATCCTCTCATACCATGGTTGTCAACACGATAGGTCAACTTGTGGGAGGTATAAATTTTTCATACGAGCTTCCATTGACACAATTTTTGCACCATTGGAAAGGTCTCGATGTGTAGAATAGCATCACGGAGTTTGAGCTATGTTGGAAATTTTTTAACCCAAAAAAATTTCATTTGATGCTTCAAAATGGCTCTAGAAGGTTCTAGACCCCAACTTTTTCAAACTGAAACCTGCCACTAAAATGGCCCTCCAAGTTAATTCCTCCAATTTTTTCTACTGTGAAAGGATTGCAATAGATGAAAAACAATACAATGATCCAATCATGATCATACCTCCCCATTTAGGGAGGATTTTGGTCCCAAAAACCTTTATTTAATGAGGTGAGGAAATTTTTCCTCTACCTTCTCCCTAGAGTGCCACTTTTCTTTTCCTGGAAATTGTCCTTTCAACCCAATATTCCAAAGGTCATGTTGTCCATGTCTTGTAGCTCTAGACCACTTCTACAAAATTGTGTCCTCTACCAACTCTACCTGAGCATCTGGTGCTAATTCCTCTATGGAAGGTAGGACCTGCTCCTCCTCTTGATCCAGCATGGAAGGGTCATATAGTTTGATATTCTCCACACTCACTACTGAGTAAATGTGCATGTATGGGAGTAGACTGAGTCTGTAGGTGCTATCTGCCACATTTTCCAACACCTCAAAAGGACCATACCACAGAGCCTTGATATTCTTACCAGGATCCTATAGCTTTTCCTTATTCAATTATAACCATACTCTATCTCCCACTCTAAATGTTCTCTCTATTATGTGTTGGTCATGCATATCCCTTTACTTTTCCTGTGACTTCTTCAGTGTCTCTTGTACTTGAAAATGGATTTTCCTGATCTTCTCAATAAATTTTCTTCTTTTAATGAATCTCCTGTGAGGTCCTCCCTTACTCCTCCACTCCTCCTTTTTTAATGACCAATTTTCCTTTTAAAAATGAAAAAATGATTGAAAGAAATATAATGATAATAATAATAATCTACTTTTAAGGTCTCGGTCAAGTTAGACACCAAATTGGTGTATAAGACTTATTGTTTGTCAGACAAGGGACCTCCTTGAATCAACCATTTGAATACTAAAGTATATTGAGGTATACATACCCTACCCCCTCTGGATTTGAAACTATAACCTCCAAGAAGAAAACACACATTCTTAACTTGTCGACTTATATTCAATAAATGAAGAGGTTTTAAAACAATGCGAGTAGTGAATGGTTTCACAATATTGACCAACCCTATAGAAATCCTTTAGTTGGAGAGTATCAAAACTCCTAGTAAGTGTCGCTTCAAATATTTCTGTTGAGCATGCAATGCAAACATTTCAATTTCAAATCAATATTTACATGGTCAGTTTTCTTCTCCTTTAAGATGGTCACAATTTGTTAAAAATCTTTTAAACATTATCTAGATTTGCTATGACTTTAGAGTCCATGGTGTTCGTGATGCATCTTGGTTACTCGATAGGATCCATGGTGCAATGAGACCAATTTGATCTCACAAATTTAACTAAATCATTCTTTAAATTGCCATGATGCCAATAATTGCATGCAACTATGAAATATGTGGTGTTTTGGAGGTGTAGATTAGTTGGTGATAGAATGCATTGTTACTGTTTGTTACTGTTTAGACACTCCTTGTAACTTATAACCTTGCAAATCTGTGCCATATATAATACGCTTAAGACCGTAGAGATATGCTATTAAAAAAAACTGTAAACTTTGTGGTGTTATTCACATACACTTCCCACAAATCTAGAACTCGATTCTAATTCCAAGTATTTAATTTCTTATTTCCAAAAGAAACCTTTCACAGTTTCATTTGTTCGCCCAATTCCATGTAGTTTTGAAGATTGCACCTCTTTAAAGGCTACAACATGTATCTTAGATGCTTAAGACATATTTGCAATCCTCCAATCTTTTTCTCAAACAATTGATATGCAATCGTAAATTTCATTTTATAACTTCCATTTTTTTGCCATGACAACGTAGTGCTGAAAGGTGAGCTCTATACCACTCTATAGTATTTCTTATGCTTCCATTGACTACTGGGACATTACATTAAAATTATTAAATTAATTTACAAATCAGATTGTCACTTGTTAATGCCTACCACAACTTCATAACATAATTAATGTCATAACAAAATGGCATAATTATCTTTACATACAAACATAAAGGAAATAAACTTGCATTTACAACAATAATTAAACAAAGATTTATCCACATGCTTAATTTTTATAAAAATATAATCAATCTTATTTAACTAACCATTTTATAAATAGAGTTCACATGCAATCCAATTTAAATCATGGAATTCAAGTACCAAAATACAAATGACAACATTCCACAAAGCAACGGGTTCAAACACTTATCTAGAATCAAATGAAATGTCCATGAAATTGGTGATGGATCAGCAATTCATTGCTCAAGCATTGAAATCAGCAAGGGATTCAACCCGCAAGCTAGGTCATGATTTTATCATGGAAAATGAATCTCTTGCAGAGATCTAATCTTACTTAGTCCAACTTATTACTTTCTAGATGAAATATACTTATTACAGAGCACTCTAAACCATCATCAAGCCATCAATATTCAAGCTTGGCACTCTCTTCCACTAACCTACACAATGCAATGAAGATCTTCCCTTTCTCTATTCAACAATTCCTGGAGGATATTCTTCCCTTTCATCGCACACTTGGTTGGCTCCCAAAATAGTGAATGGGATGCAATAACAAGGTTGTTTGTTTAATATTGTTTGTTTCAACTATTATGAACATTCAAACCATGGTTTATTCTCCAAAACTAGCCCATTTCTTCTCATATTCTTAACAATGAATACCCTCTTTACACATACTCGTACTAGCCATAGGTTTATGTAATTATCTTACCATTTGAAAGCATAGTAACCATGGGTTTCACATAGAGTTTCTCCATTACCAAGGAGAGGAAAATCCCTATAACATGAGAGAGGAATATCTATTGAAAAATGAAATAATGATAATAATGAATGATTGAACTTGCCTAATAAACATGAGGACATATCAAAATAACAACTCAAGTCAAAGGTTGATGTAAAATCTTTTTAAGAAAACATAGGCTAAAAAGAGTATTACTTTCAACAAAACACATATGTCAAAATCAAATCACCCAAGCAGGTGCCTTATTTCCCTCTTGCCATATAGTTAATCTCTCTCCTTGTTACTTCTTCAAACAACCTTTTTTATATTAATTAAATATTAATACATTTTTTATAAATGTAATTTTACATAAACATATCACCCTCACCATATCTTACCTCATACATCCTCTATGAGACAAATATGTGTATCATACATCCTCAATTAGAAATAACAAGGGGTGCAAAATACAATGATATAATAATGGTAGTTCAAATGCCAATGGATTTATCTTTCACAAGCATAATCATCTCCTTCCACTTTTTGTTTGTTTGTACATAGGAGGAGACTTTGAAAGTAAATTTTAGCGTTGAACATTCAGTTCACACCATTGAAAATGTTTCTACGCGTATAACAACTATTAGTGATCGCCTCAATAGGTTTCTATGGGGAAAATGATCTATAATTTCTGTAAACTCTATTATAAATAACATATGGTTTTTGTTTTTCATTGTTAAAGAAGCATGTGTGTAAGGGGTCGGGGGAAACTCAACTTTTACGATCCAGGGCTATCAAGTGACTCTTTTGCTGCTAGGAGTTTGTATCGTTCCCAAAACTTTGGCAATCAACAACGGATTTTGTACTGACCCATTTTATGTCTCAATAGCATAATTTAATTGACAGACTATAGTGGTTGTACGTTATTTATTTTTCCAATACACAATGTATACATAAGCTCTGAGATTCATAGGCTAATTTATGTTATAGTATTTCTCCAAGATTCTTGGTGAAATACATAGTTCAGTGATGCCAACATCAATTGGTTCATAGGTAGATTTAACCAATAGAAGGGGGTTTTGATAACATATAATTGTACGCTTGTTTTTTGTTGCAACAAACCTGTGCTATGGTCATTTAAGACACTTGTTATCTTCAACAATAAGAGGATCTCTAGTTTCAAATCAAAATTGTTATGGTGCAGAATAAGATCCAATATCAATGAGAATGGATCAAAATTGTTATGTTTCTGTTGTTTGGATTCCATATTTGGGTATTTTTTATTAGGTGTGTGATTTGATAGCGCCTTTTGTTGTCATGTTTGTGATTTGATAAATAAATTGATGATTTGTTGCTCAATGTATAGGAGGAAACATCAAATTGGTGTATGAAATACCTTGTTTGTGAGACCAGGATTCTTAGGGGTAGGGATTTGACTTCTAAAATCTAAGGAGGTATACATACTTACCCGTTTTAGATTTTAGATTTGAACCTGTGAACTCTTACTAGAAAGCACATTTTCTTAACCATTAAACCAATAAAACTTACTATTTATATTTCTTCCCATCTTTGATACACAAAGCTTATCTGGAATAAATGTGCCATGTGTCTACACATACATTAATAACAAATCTAAAAATCAAAACGAGTGAGAATAAACTAGCATGCCCCTATAAGCTTCACAGAATTAATCTCAGTTTGTGGCAAATTTTTATATAGTTTAATTGGTACATGAGATATGGCAACATAACGAGAGAATGTAGCGAATAGAAGTGTATGCATGCAGTGCAGTATGGGATGGATGGCCTAGGCCACACCGATCATTGTATCCAGTGGTTAAATTTGATGGATATTTACCTATTTTTTCCATTTTTAATCGTCAAATGCTAACAATTTTTAAATTTATACGTCATTAATAAAGTTCACTTAATTTTTAAAACTATCAATTTGATGGACAAATAAAAAATTTACCAGTATCCATATAATATAATATAATAACATAACAATATATAATAACATTATATTATAATATAATAACAATATATATTATAATATATAATATGATATGATAACAATATATTATCCAATAATAATATATTATATAATAACAATATATATTATATTATATAATACAATATAATATAATAACAATTTTCTAAATTCGAATGTTGATTTTTGTGTAAAGCATACATAATACAAGTTATAAATTCTATAGCAAAGGCCATGCATAGTAAAGGTTACAAATTCTATAGCAGATGATGGAGTTTTAAAAGTGAAGGCTGAGAGGGGAGAAAAGATCAAGGATTCAGAAACACTACCAAAATCTACATGAACTCTCGAGAGAGGTAAGGTTCATCAATATTAAATTGCAAATGAGAAACACTTATTTTCTCATTATATTTGTTTTTTTTCTCATTATATTTGGTTTTTGAGAATCCGCATTTAAATATCTTCCCACTTGTGTTTTTAATATCTTCGTGAATATTGATAATCAAAATAAACATGGGTGCGACCCACCTCTCACAAGCTCTATTTTATTTCATTTTAGAAAACATTAGTAGTTGCTATTTAAAAAAGCAAATCCAAACATTATATTAATAACCATAATTATTTCAAATTTTGCAATCCATGTAGCTTTTATTATTATTTTTCCAACAACCATTCTTAACTACTTTTTTCTTTTTTTCTGTAGGCTATAGGTATCTTGGAATTGAGACATAGAAAGAAGTTGGAACCTCTTATTTGGTGATTTTCAAAATTGAAATTGCATGTAAGCTACTATATATATGATAATCAAGGTAATTTGTTAATCTTTTTGTTTATGTTTTTAATGGGGTTGTATTCCATGTGAAACAATTTGATGATGCTATGTTAAATGCAATTTCATAATTGTTTTATGTTGTGCATGTGATGCTTTTATATTTACAATAAAAATGAACAAAAACACATATGATACATAATATTTAAATGACGGGAAAAAATAAAAATAAAATGTCACAGAAAGGACAAGAAAAACCCGTCATAAAAAAATTACTTGACGGGTAGGAGTACCCGTCAAATTTATACCCTGATTGTACCAACAATGTATATTGACAGTAAAGAATGGTGATTGTACCAACAACGTATATCGACAGTAAATGATGGTTTAAGTGGTCTAAGCGTTTCATTTGAATAGAGGACTACCACAAAAGAATTTCTTATGATGTAAAATATTAGCATTAATTGTTATACTCGGGTTGCATATTGTTTACCTATGTGGTTAAAAATAATGTGATTAAATGTTTTAATAACGACATTTAAATGAATTTATTTATATAAAAATATTAAATGTAAATTTTTAAAAATAAATGTGAATATTCAAAGCACATTATGAAAGATAAATGTTTTATGATTTAGTAATTTTTAGGAAAATGTGTATTTTTTTTCAAAATTATATTATTGCGTCATGTTTTTTTTTGTTTGTTTCTATTTTCCCTAACTTCAATTTATAGATCATGAAAATGTAATAGTTAGGGAGGTTGTAGTATATTATAAAATATATTAATATATTTTTAATACTTTAATATTAATGTACTAAACCAGTGTAGATACATTGATAGGGTCGAACCAAAGGAAAACTTATTCTCCTACGCTAGGATCCACGTCAAATTTGATCAAGAGAAAGGTATCCCAAAAGCAATGCTTATTTACTTAGACAACTGGCAACTTATCCAACAACTTGATTATGTGTAGTTTCCCTTCAAGTGCAAACTTTGTCACATATATGGGAACTTTGCCAAAAATTGTAAAAAACTAGAGAGTCAACAGTCCTCTAATGCAGGAAAAGAAGAGAAATGGAAATCCATAATCAGAAAATTGGGTTCTGCTGTCAATTCGAGAGCTAGATATCATGATTTTTCAAGATCTAGGTCATCTTCATCCTCAAGGAAAACTCAATGGGGTTCATTTTTTGCAAAAGGGTCCTATACAAACCCTCATAGAGTACTTGTTGCCTCAAGGAATGCAATCATCGTTCTAAAAAGTAATAGTTTCAGTTCTATGCCCAAGAGGAGCTAGATCCAACAAGTTGCATTACCCAAAGATACATGAGGATGAGAAAGAAGGACTCTCGGGGGAGCCCCCTTTAGTCCAAACCCAAGACTATTCACTTGAAGAAAGAGTCAAGGACAAGCCATTAGAACCTCAGGGAGATCTGTGCAATGATTTAGAGACAGAAGAAACATTAAGAGGTAGAGGACAAACCCATTGTGGGAGTGGAAGAAGTGGAAAATTTTAAGGATGCAGAGGTATCCTTTTCATAAAATAAAATCAAAGGAGATAGAAATTGAAGCCTCAATGGAAGAGCATATGAAAGATAGGACCTCAGAAGAAAACTTGTCGTGAAGTTCAGGGAGGAAGGAAGATCGTACTCTAAGGGAGGAGTACGTGAATAAAGACATTATGTTGGGATCACAACAAACCATTGTGAAAATGATGGGAGGACCCAAATCCATGAAATCTCCAGGAAGATATGTGCCCTCCAAAGGGGGTTCTATAAAAATCATGTCTAAATAATGATTCTAGTCTCCTGAAATTGCAAGTGTTTAGGAAGTTACCCAAAAGTTAAATTTGTCAAAGACCTTGTCAAATCATAGAAGCCATCAATATTATTGATCTAGGAGACTAAAATGAAAGCAGTTGAAGCGGTCAAAATTGGGAAACAAGTTTGGAAACAAAGTATAGGAATAGAAAAAGATTCAAGGGGAGAATCTGGGGGTTTAAGCACTCTCTGAAATATTCAAGAGGCATGTCTTGACTTTTATCTTCAAACACAACACTAGATACTAACAAAATTCAGATCTATCCAAAATGATAAGTTGATAGTGGTTTTTAATATTTACATGTCGATAAACAATATAGACAAAGATAATTGTTGGAGATCTTTATTTAATCTCAAGAAATCAATATTCTCTACAGATTGTATCATTTTTGGGGACTTTAATGTCATTACACATAGCTTACAGAAAAGGGAAGGAAGCTTCAACAAAGATCCTTTTCAAGAGAAAGTGGAGTTGATGGGGGATTGGGATTTGTTGGATGTCAAGCCTATAAAAGGGAAATATACTTGGACTAACAAAAGAAAGTGTTCTAGCTAGATCGCATATCGACTTGATCGATTCTTGGTTCATAGAAACTTTCTAATTCAATATCATACTCTTAAATCCAGGATCCTTCCCTCCATTGTCATTGATGACAAGTCAATTTCTCTTCATCTTTAGAAGGTCCCTGATTATGGTCCTTTTCCATTTAGATTTAATGTAATATACCATATATAAAAAGTATGCAGAACATAAATAAAATGATAGAAATGGCAGAATAAGAGAAATATAACCAGAACAATCACCACAATAACACTGAAATGATTTAAAAAATTAGAACCCTAGAGATGGCGGCGGCCTCCTCTGCAACTCCATGCGCCTCTTCGCGTGAGCTCGGCCCTCACCAAAGCTCGCCCCCCAAACGTCCCTCTGTTCAACGCCTGGGCGACCCCTCCAGCTCTTCGTCTGGAGCTCCTCCCTCCTCTGCTCAACCACATCCTCCGGAAGCAGCGACTGGCGCTTCCTTAGCTGCCCCATTTATTCCAGCTCCGCCCTTCTTCAAGGACGCAGTCCAAGGTCGCTCCTCTGGTTTTCCTGTGGTTCGTGAAGCTCCGGATCCAGTGATCCCTGTACCTTAGGAAGCGTCGGACTGCGAGGGATTTTTTAGATCTAATGCTCTGTTTTGCAGGTTTAACGGCTACTGGCCTCGCCTGGTGGATCTGCATTCTTGGATTGCTACAGAATGGACTCCCCTCCTTGACTTCGAAGCTCACATTCGCCCCTGTGTTAAAGGTTTCTTCGTCGTCATTTTTGCCTCCGCTAAGGATAGAAATTTGATCTTCAGCTCTGGGCCCTGGTTCTGGGGCAGTTCGGGTCTATCTCTGCAGCTTTGGACCCCTTCTTTCGACCCCTCCTCAGCTTCCATCCCTACGACCCCCGTGTGGGTAAGGCTCCCTGGTCTGCCTATTCATTTCTAGGGGGATTCTCCTCTTAGCCACATTGGAAACGCTCTTGGAAAGTTTCATAGCAGCAGTTCAGAAACCAAATGTGGCTTCACTACCTATGCTCGAATCTATGTAGAGATGAATTTCAGTAAAGGATTCCCAGCGCAGAAACTAGACTACGAGAATCTGCAGTTTAGGTGCAGAAATTGCTTTGAAACAGGGCACTTAGCCATCAAATGTCAGAAGCTCCCTGAGAAAAATAGAAACCCCAAGAATCAACGCAAAGCTACATGGTGGGTCGGATCTCTTCCTGAGCATCAAAGCATAGAACCGGCTAATGATACTTCAAGCGAGGAAGATTCATAGATTGTTCCACAAAAAACGGAACAAGTCTCCTCTGTTCAAGAGCTACAGCCTCCTTCCCCTAAAGAGCCCAAGGGGAATGCCCAGGCGGAATCTAATCCAATCATATTGCTAGGCATTTCTTAGCCTGAACTCCAGGTCTCAAGTTGGGCTGATTTAGAAGATGAAGAAATCCCTGACTCAACTGATGAAGAATTCCCTCCACATCCGAAGGAAATCCACCCTCTTCAAAGCAAAGAATGGAAGACAGTTCCAAAAAGAAAAAAACAAAAAAACTTTCAAGTCAGAAAGGATGTAATGACCCGCAGTCGAACCGGGTCACTAAAATAATGCTGAAACACAGTGCTGGACATAAGCTGAAACAATGCTGGAGCATATGCTGAAACACCGCTGGAATTGCTGAAACAGTGCTGAGTCATATGCTGAAACAGAGTTGAGACGGATGCTAAAACAATGACTGGWGTCTCGGCAATCAACTTTATTCCAGTTCTTTTTGAAGGCATACAGGATCTAGTTTAGTTCAAAAGTCTATAGCTATAGAAGTAGAATGGATCAGAAAGACAGGCCCGAAGAAATTCAAAGCCATTTTATAATCGATTATGTGGCTAGACCACCCCATTAATATATTCTATAACCGTTTCTGTAAAAAAAAAACACTGAAATGATATAAGAATAACAACAGAAATAGCACTTTGATTCTGAGAGCAATGTTCACGGGCCTCTTCGAGGGGGCAACCTCCAGTCGAGCAGATCTCTATTATAATAATATCCAAGCTAGGGTTCTCCTACCCTCGACTCCTATTTATACTAAATATGTCTATCAAAAGAAGCATCCAGAGGAACATCCTTCTAGAAGCGGAAGCTTCTATTAGGTCTTCTTACATTCGACTTATTCTATTTTATTGTAAGGCATTATTAATATTGACCTTTATTACATCTGAATATATTGTTCTACCTATGTGTGGGTTAGGACCCTAACATGTCCTCCCCCTTAAAAATAACCTTGTCCTCAAGGCTTGAGATGTAGAAATTGTTGTAGAATGGTACCTGGTTCCCAAGTAGCATCTGATGGAGTTGTATCTTTCCATTGGACTAACACATCCTTGATGGTTCTCTGACACAGGTGACGCTCATGCTGGTCCAAAAATTCTTGTGGTTGTAGCCAAATGGATCCTTCTTCGGCTAACTCGGGAAGGTTGGTTTGAATTTGGAACTTAGTTCCAACCACCTTCTTTAAGCATGAAACATGAAAAATAGGATGTAGCTTCGAATGACTAGGCAAAGCTAACTGATAGGCCACATGTCCCACACGTTTGAGAATGGTATAAGGACCATAAAATTTGGGCTCTAGGTTCTGAAAATGCTCGGCCTTGAGGGAATTTCTCTTGTAAGGTTTCAATCGAAAAAACACTTGATCCCATTTTGCAAATTGACGTTCAGAGCGACCTTGATCTGCTTGTTGCTTCATGTGATTTTGTGCCATGACCAAATTCTCTTTGAGGGTACAAAGAATATCCTCTCAAACTGTAAGTGTTTGGTCAAATGCCTGGGCCTTCAGAACACCAGGTAAGTATGAGAGAACTGAAGGTGGCTTTTGTCCATATACAGCTTCAAAAGGAGTCATGCGTGTAGATGTATGGTATGAAGTGTTGTACCACCATTCAGCTAGGGGTAACCATTGAGCCCACTGATTTTTCTTTTCCAAGACAAAACACCTCAAATATGTATACAAACAATTGTTGACAAATTCTGTTTGACCATCAGTCTGGGGATGATAAGATGTGCTGAGATGCAATTGGGTGCCTTGTAGCTTGAACAGTTCTTGCCAAAAATTGCTGGTGAAAGTTGGGTCGCGATCAGAAACAATAGAATGCGGCATGCCATGAAGCTTGAAGACCTGATCCATGAAAAGTTGAGCCACCGTGGATGTTGTAAATGGGTGTTGAAGAGTGCATAAATGAGCATACTTGGAAAGGAGATCAACAACCACCATGATGGCTGATTTACTTCCTGATTTGGGCAAGCCTGTAATACAATCCATAGAGATATTCCTCCAAATAGAAGGTGGAATTGAAAGCGGTTGTAGTGTGCTCGGAGATTTGACTGTTTCTCCCTTGTTGCATTGACACACATCACATTAAGGGACAAAATTACGAATGTCTTGTTTCATACCATCCCAGAAAAAAGAACGTTTGACCCTGTCATAGGTTTTGGTGAACCCAGAGTGCCCTGTTGTGAGTGTAGCATGAAGCTCAGAAAGTACTGTGGATTTAAGGTTTGATTGTTTACTTAAATACAAATGGCCTTTGTATCGAAGCTCATCATGGAGCCAAGAGTACCCTGGGGAAGTTGGAGCAATGGATTGCAACTATTGGATTAGATGCGAACTTTTGGGATCTTGTAGCCATTCCTGGCAAATGACTTGGAGCCAATCTAGTACAATGAAGGAAAGAGAAAAAATGGATCCTTCATCTTTATATTTTCAGGAAAGTGCATCTGCAACCACATTGTCTTTTCCTTTCTTGTAAATGATATCATAATCATATCCAAAGAGCTTACTCACCCATTTTTGTTTCTCCGGGGAGGAAATGTTTTGTTCCAGAAAATACTTGAGGCTTTGATGGTATGTCTTAATTTGGAAGTCTTTCCCCAATAGATAAGGGCGCCAGAGATCAACGACATGCATAATAGCCAACATTTCATTTTCATAGATTGATTTTCCCAGATTTCTTTCGGACAATTTCTTGTTGGTAAAGGCCAAAGGCCAACCCTGTTGCATAAGGATAACACCAATTCCTTTCTCTGAAGCATCACATTCCAAGACAAAGGTCTTTGTGAAATCAGGAAGGGCCAGGACTGGAGTGATGCACATGGCCATATTCAAGGTTTGAAAAGCTTGAGCAATGACTGGAGTCAAAGTGAAAGAGTTATTTTTTAGGAGTGCAGTACTGCAATATTTCCACAATTCTTAACAAAATTGCGATAATAACCTATTCAGCCCAGAAATCCACGCAAGATTTTGAGAGTCTTTGGGTGAGGCTAATCTTGCATAGCTTCAGTCTTTTTAGGATCCACCCTGACGCCGTCCTTTCC